>CASHTH010003399.1:0-49693 GCA_030341885.1 Geodia barretti
GTGAGGCTAGGCGATCGCGATACTCAAAGTTCTTGTAGTGGTTCTTGGGACTCCAGTGTAGCCCTCCATGGCCCCCAGCAGGCAGCACAATGATCCCTGTGCTTCACTTTCGTATTGTATATACATTATTGCTGACTCAGCACATTTTGAAATGCAGTGAACATTATGTCTCAGAAACTGTCCTTATAGCTACAGTTTTTTTATGTTTCTCTGCCTATTATATATGTCAGTGCTAACTTTTTGGTGAATCTTCTTCCCCAGTGAGGCGAGGCGATCGCGATACTCACAAGTTCTTGTAGTGGTTCTCTGGGACTCCAGTGTAGCCCTCCATGGCCCCCCAGCAGGCAGCAGCAACGATCCTGTGCTGTCAGAGTCTCTCTCGTGCAGCATGCTGTGCTCACACAGATCATCCACTGCCGCCCTCTTGTCTCCCGCTGGTCTCCACGTGTGAGCAAGGCCTCGTAGGCAATTATGGGGCATCGTGACCACTGGCACCTCCAGTTCCACTGTAGCTCAAGCTCTTGTAGAAGCGTCGTCTCTCCTTGACAACTGTTACGTCGTGGTCTTCAAACACGGCATCCGTCTTCCCCGAGTGAGCTGTCGCAGAGCCAGGTAGTCCTTCCAGTGCTGCTCAAAGTAGGTCCAGTTGTCCATGTGCTCCTTGTGGTCTCTCTGAGGACTGTGCTCGATGATGTACTGCTTGGCCGTGTCCAGAATGTGCAGGAGTCCAGCGCCCCATTCCCGGAGTGGCCTCTTCTGGACCGAGTAGGACACAAAGAGAGCCACGGCCAGTGAGCCCAGGTAGCCAGTCGGGTGATGGTGGCTCATCCTTCCGGACTCAATGGAGACTGACAACCAGTTTGTCCAGACTGCTCGGGTCTCCAGAAGTACAGGCCAATAGGAGCGGCTCTCATGGCTGCACCACACCCTCCACCTGCTCGGTCAAAAGGGATTATCAACCCACCCTTCTTGTGAGGGTCCAGCATGTGGACTTTTCTGGAGCAGGTGATACCAGGAGCCCTCCCATCCATGTCTTTCATGGACTCCAGGTACTTGAGAGCGATGGAGGAGTAGAGTTGGTCGCTGTCTGACCACTCGGTGAGGAGGGCCTCGGCTGTTGCGATGTGCATCACAGTGTCATCGCTCACTCTCCAATCTTTTGGAGTTACAGTCACACTCTCTAATACCGCCCAGCTCCTGCGCCTCTTCATGGATACGCTCACCCGACCTACAGAACTCCCAGGACGCGTTCTTGTAGCCCAGAGCGTCTCCAACTCCGCTCAGCACCATACACGCCTCGTATCGCTGACTAGTCATCGTCGGCCTAGCTAGCGCCTAGCCTCTCCACCACCGCGGCTAGGCCACGGGTGTTTCATTTACGGATTACGCGTAGTAGACGTTGACGTCACGAACGCTGGCGCGCGCCGCACATTTTTCTTAGCAACGGGACCATGGAAACGTAAGGGTGCGATATCTGCGCTGCGCCGCTGTCGCGTCGTACAAGCGCTTAGAGCGTGAGGAAAGCGCAGCGAACGGTGAGGCTCTGACTCTACGCACGTTGACCATACTTTGGCCGGCGTCGGTTCACGTGACCGGCGCGCTCTCGGGGATCTATATCACGCTCGCGGGCTCGGGTTTGTCCCGCGTGGAGGACGTAGTCTGGAATTGATATCACATACACCTTTAAGGACGGCGAAGAGACATCTATGGCGGACAGGCTAGTCGACGGTGCTGATGCCAGAACTATTTTGCGCGACGCGTACTCGACGTTGCGTACCGCACTATGTACACACTGGTGGTGGCTGTTGCCACAGTTCACGAAAGATGTGGTGGTCAGTGTGGAGGTGACTGGAGCGGACGGGGATGATCTGCTTCATCGTGAGCTGGATGGTGAAACGAGCAAGGTGTTCGCAGCCCGACTTCACGTGCTCTGCTAAGTGCTTGACATTCATGACCGCTGTACAAGAGGATTTGTATCAAGAGGGCTCCTATAACTTTCAGAACAACATCTGCTGCTTCTCTACACGTTCCATAACTGAATTCCAAAGTATATGTAAACAAACTCTATGGGAACTGAGGCGGTGGCGTTGCTAACGTGGCGCACGCGCGGTTTGATTGAATTTAGGTAACCGCGCGATTTAAGCGCAACCACCATTTGCACGCGTAAAACACCCGTGAGGCTAGCCGCCGTGCCACGTACGTACGTACGTAAGTGATAGTGCGCATGCGCTTAGATGTCTTTCTGCTGCGTTTCGATCGGCCGGCCGGGGCTGCTAATAGGAAGACGGCGTGCGGCTGGTATATACAACGTCCGAAGATTTGCTTTTCACCTCATCTCTTCCTACGCTACCATGGCTGGATCAGTACCTGCTGACGATCAAAGACTCTGTTTCGAGGCCTGTATGGTGCTGGGCGGAGTCGGAGACGCTCTAGGATACAGAAACGATACCTGGGAGGTCTGTCGCTCTGGGGAGCGCATCCACGAAGAGGCAAAGGAGTTGGGCGGAATAGAGAGTGTTAATGTTACACCAAAAGATTGGAGAGTGAGCGATGACACCGTCATGCACATCGCAACAGCCGAGGCCCTCCTCACCGAGTGGTCAGACAGCGACCAACTCTACTCCGCCATCGCTCTCAAGTACAAAGAGTGCATGCGGGATATGGCTGGCAGGGCTCCTGGTCTTACTTGCAGCAGCAAAGTCCACATGCTGAAGCCCCATGCAAAGGAAGGATGGGTGATCCCGTTCGACAGGAAAGGTGGAGGGTGTGGCGCAGCCATGAGAGCCGCTCCTATTGGCCTGTACTTCTGGACACCCGAACAGCTGGACAAACTGGTGTCAGTCTCCATTGAGTCCGGACGGATGACCCACCATCACCCGACTGGCTACCTGGGCTCACTGGCCGTGGCTCTCTTTGTGTCCTACTCGGTCCAGAAGAGGCCACTCCGGGAATGGGGCGCTGGACTCCTGCACACTCTGGACACGGCCAAGCAGTACATCATCCAGCACAGTCCTCAGAGAGACCACAAGGAGCACATGGACAACTGGACCTACTTTGAGCAGTACTGGAAGGACTACCTGGCTCTGCGACAGCTCACCTCGGGGAAGACGGATGCCGTGTTTGAAGACCACGACGTGAAGAGTGTCAAGGAGAGAGACGCCTTCTACAAGAGCTTGAGCTACAGTGGAACTGGAGGTGCCAGTGGTCACGATGCCCCCATAATTGCCTACGAGGCCTTGCTCAACACGTGGAGACCAGCGGGAGACAAGAGGCGGCAGTGGATTGATCTGTGTGAGCACAGCATGCTGCACGGAGGAGACTCTGACAGCACAGGGATCATTGCTGCTGCCTGCTGGGGGGCCATTGAGGGCTACACTGGAGTCCCAGAGAACCACTACAAGAACTTGGAGTATCGCGATCGCCTAGCCTCACTGGGGAGGAACATTTACAAGAAAATAAATATGTAGCACCCCCTTATCATTTTGCATGTACACGTACGCATGCGCGGTAAGTTTCTACGTCACGTGAGTGTGTACGAGCCCTTCCCTTTGGTGCGCATTGAATGGAGTTCACAATAGCTGTTGTTGGTAGTCCGCACTTTGTGCTTTCCGGCCGGGAAATCGAGGCAGCCCGATAGCGGGGATGAGGGTACGGCAGGGGCTGATAGTCGGTGTCGTTCTACTGCTGTTTGTGGACGTTGTCTGGGTCGGTTCCTCCGGAATAAGCCGGGTAAGACCATATACTCCGTTTTTCTATCCACCGGTACATGTTAAAACGTTTTAAACCCCATTCTCATCAATTTCGTTTGGTGTAGCTATGTACTCTGTTTTTGATTTACAAGTTCATGTTCGTGCATTGGTCTGGGTTTGTGGTTGATGGCCAAAGTTGTAGGCTGCTAACCCGAGTAGCTACTCACTTTTAGTGTTTGCCATGACCATAGATACTATAGCGGAATTATATGTGTCTATGCATGCACCAAAGGCACTGCATGGTGCGAAAGACACACTACCACTGTCCGTGTAGAGTGGAACCCCCCAACAAGGGACACTATGGGGCCAACTATTTTGTACATTGGAGAGAGGTCGTCCCCATCTCAGAGGTCTAATGATGCACTAAAGTATTAGAATTTGGTTGAAGCAAGTGTCCTTTGTAGAGAGGTCGTGACTAGCTGGGGGGGTTACTTATTGGAGGTTCCACTGTAGACGCAGCACCTGTTCCATGATGAGCATGGTACACATGATGAGCATGGTTCTACTGTATACACACACAGCACCTATTCCATGATGAGCATGATGAGCATGGTTCTACTGTATACACACACAGCACCTGTTCCATGATGAGCATGGTTCCACTGTACACACAGCACCTGTTCCATGATGAGCATGGTTACTACACACACAGCACCTGTTCCATGATGAGCATGGTACACATGATGAGCATGGTTCCACTGTACACACAGCACCTGTTCCACATGATGAGCATGGTTCTACTGTATACACACACAGCACCTGTTCCATGATGAGCATGGTTCCACTGTACACACACACAGCACCTGTTCCATGATGAGCATGGTACACATGATGAGCATGGTTCTACTGTATACACACACAGCACCTGTTCCATGATGAGCATGGTACACATGATGAGCATGGTTCCACTGTACACACACACAGCACCAGTTCCATGATGAGCATGGTACACATGATGAGCATGGTTCCACTGTACACACAGCACCTGTTCCATGATGAGCACTATGACAAACCTTTCTTCTGGACGTACTTCAAGACCACACTCTTCTCCCTCTACCTCTCCGCATTCCTGTTCTGGCGCCCCTGGCAACGTATGTGCTGGGAGGGGTGTGTGAGGAGGGGGAGAGGTGGAGGAGGGAGAGTGAGGGTGGGGGTCGGGGCAGGTGTGGGGAGGGTGTGGCTGCGGATGTGGGGAGAAGGGAAGGGAGAGACTGTGACTACCAAAACAGAGGTTTGAGTAAACTGCACCGTAATCATGTTACTGTCTAGTGTGCGCCACATGTTAGTGTGTACTACGAAATAGTGAAGTGAATTCTACCGTGCATTTCTATTTGCTTGAAAACATTCATAAAAGCAGGGCGATGGACTGTTTGTAGCAGTACAGATTATTACAATGCGGGGTTAACTCTTCATCTACTGATTTCCTCGAACTAAACCACCTCTTGCTACACACCTTCATATCACAGCCGTATTAGTCTCATCCCTAGCTTTCCTTTTGCATTGCGTACACATTTCGGGCCTAGTCAAACTTTATGTGTAATATTGTGCACAAGCACTGAGCCTAAACACGGGGCAAGTGTTTTTTTGCACTGGTGCTTTGACATTGCTCTTGCCTGGCTGTCCTGTTCACAAATTACACGTGTACGCGGCAGTTGTGTGTGATGTAGGCCAATGTGAACCACATGCTGTTGTTTGTGGGCAGGGTTCGGTGGTGGGCCCAGTGAGGGAGGCCGAGTCCAGCCCGTGTGGTATTGATGAGAGCACAGGTCAGTGTACACCAGGAGACACCTGTGCTGGACAACCACTGGTGACTGGACACAGAAATAGTGTGAGTCAACTAGCTGTCATTCTACTACATGTCTCATGGGACTATATGATACCAGTAATGAGAAGGGTGAAACATGTCTGGCCTTGGTCATGTATATGTGTAGTCTGCTTCTGTGTGCCGGTAAGGCTACACGTACACTGTACACAAGAAGCTACAGCGGTTTGAACGGTTTTCTGATGTATACACACTCTTTACTCCACGCATGTATATATGTATTTTTGCGTGTCATACAGTGTTCGTACGTATATAATTATGATGGGAGCTCCATTAGCCAAATATTGTCAGTAAACGACTTTTTGAGTATCCTATTTTTATTGGTACAGTATTTGAAGTATGTGGCTTTCTGTTGGAACTGTAGTAGAAGACTTGGCATTTTACCGAAGGCTTGGAGTTGATGTGTGAACATTATTGGCGTGTGGGAGTGAGCTAACCTGGTCCGGACGGCGTGATAGTTGTCACCGTACGTCGTCTAACTGTACATGTGTTTGAATTGTACGCGCTATCATTGATGCACGATCTAGCCAGCCAGAGAACTCTCGTCCATTCGGTGGCATTCGCTGCACTATTCGGTGCATGACCAGGCCTCTACCTCTTGTGGTTCCAAAGTGCAAGTTTTAAATACAGCTAGGATGGGTAATGCAGATACAGTCATTGTGTGCTCACGCCCGCTCACCAAAAATGCCATGCATTCACCTCCTAGTACACATAGTATTCCTGATGGGCAATATCCTGAGATTATTACGCAATAGTGGAGCTAATGGTTTACTCAATACTATAATATTGCAGGCACTGCGATATGTAGCTGTACTTGGGTTCCAACATAACTCCAAGCTGTTTGTGATGAGATGCCTCCTGCATGTGTCCTTGTGTCTTGGCCTAGTAAACTATGTGGTGGTACCAATTACATACACATAATCCTCCTCACGAAAATTGTATGCAAATTGTTCTATAATGTACACTTCCTGGCACCCATATGCAGTGCAATACTATTGCACCTGCAATATGCATGTGAAAACTACAAGTTAGAAAGGCAAAGGCAAGACAAACAAATCAACTACACCCAGGACAGCTCTCTTTTTCCAAGGAAAAAGAGAGCTGTCCCTGGGTGGGATTTGAACCCACGACAGTCTGCAGACAGTCTGCAGTCTAGGCGAGCACTCTACCAACTGAGCTATACCAGGTATTGTTATGTAGGTATTATTCTCTTCCCCAGTGTGAAGGAGTAGGGAAGGAGGAGGACATTACATCACTCAAACTGACACCCCACCACCAGGAGCAACAGTCTGTGATGAGTCCGGAGACCCACACAGGGCATGGAGAGGAGGAGGAGGAGGAGGAGGAGGGGGCAGAGATATCCACAGTCATAGAGAAGAGAGGTCGGGGGAGGAACAGACATGCCAGAGTTGTGGGTGGGCGGTTGCTGTTCAGACCTGTTGGCTCTCTGAATGGAGACACCTGCAGTGTTAACTCTCCTCCTCCAGTGTGCAAGTTGGAACCCTGCATGCTGGTGAGCCACCGCTGGACCAGTTGTAGCATTCTATTCTCTGTTTGTTCCTTATGCTTACAGTAGTAGTCCTCGTTTTCAGCTGGTACTGTGCTGTATGTATAAGCACACACACACACATGTGCATTGTCTCTACCTTCACATGTTGTCGTTCACAATGAGACACTATTGCATTTTCAAGTGGGGCCACGAGTTTAGTGTGTTCCAGTCTCCATACTCATTTACATGTTTTCTGAGGGCATGATACATACACATACAAGCAGTAGTAAAAGTGGTGTACAGGTTTAGGAGTGTGTATGTGCTTGTCTGTCAGTTTGTTATTTTACCGCGCGTGTGTATGCATACAGGGTCCATCAGAGTTCAAACCACTCAAATGTGCCCTGACAGAGGAGGACCGCAGTCAGACCGGCCCACGTTAGTCTCTCCTCACATACAGATCTTAGGGTCACTGCACCAAGAAGTGGCCACACTGTACACAGCCGTCTTAAGTTTGGCCACTCCTTAGCCGCAATCGCGAAATGTGAATATGTATGTTGCAGTGCCCAGACAGGACAGCATAAGCCCTGTAAGGGTACTGCAACAGATTTGTTGGATATCCCTAGGCAACCGACATGTATGTATGAACCCTGCTTGCACATGTATAGGCTGCTTGCAGATTGTATAGGCTGATAAAATCCCCCAGTACCTAGCTTCATACATTATCGGTGCCTAGCGATATCAAGCAAATAGTTGTACAAACCTTGCCATCCTACTTACCTTTAAAATGCTCCATGATAGTGTGTGGATTATGTGTGTGAGTCTGCCAGCAAGTGTTTCTTCTTCCCGTTCAGTGTCTCCATGTTCAACCAAGTGCTGTAAAGTCAGATTCAACAGAACTATTGAAGTGAGGCAGGCCAGAAGTAAGTGACTCCCTCTGATCCCTGCACTACTCACTGCATGTCCACTCTGTCACCACCGTGACTCCTTTTCGCCCATTTTGTCCACTATGACCACCGGTCTCCACTACTTCCATTGTGTCTGACTTTAGTTTATCCCACTATAGTCATTGTCTGTTCACTGTGGTATCCACTGGGACCAATATGTAGTAGTGGAAATCATTTGGGCGAGTGGAGTGAGTGTCCTACGTAACTGCAGAGGGCTACATCTGCAAGCTGTCCAGACAAACGGCTCGACGAGCACACTCACACAGATTTCTCTAATGGCTTCACAATGGTGTGAAAGTACTAACTAAAACACTGTCTGAGTGATGGCTTTCCTGTCTAGAGAAACGGAAGCTACAGCTCACTGCGACTAGCAAAAGAGCATGAACTAGTCAAAGACCGAGAACTTCATGTACTACGGGGAAAATTCTGTGCAGAACTTTATATAGAAGAAGTCCGTATTATACCCTGAACACATGTGTAATAAGACGAAGTTCAGTTGGTTTTATTATGAACACAATGATACCACTATCAAGGAAACCCTAACAATAAGACCACCTTTTCTTTCCCCAAGACTGTTTTTAACCCCTGTAAAAATGAAGTGCAAACCCTCGGTGAACTGCGCATGCGCTGTACCACTAATTGATGGGCTGGGCTTTTAGTATGCGTTTACTCGTGGTATCCACGCTAGTAGCTCGTGGAGAGTCTGACACGGACTAGCTACAGTAGTAGATAGCATGTGGGAGTCGATACACGCCCTTCGTTATTTCTTCAAGACCCGGTCGAAGCCTGTTCAAACTATAAGCGCATGCCCATTTTCCGCAGCGATAAAAATGGCCGACTTCGCATTAGCCGTGCAATGGTGGAAGCGCTCTAGCTTTGCAGCGGAGCGTTTTCAAAGAAAACCGTTCGAAACTTCTGACCTTCATTGCCCGTTAGGTAGGTGCTATCCTTTGTGAGACGAACGAACACTCGAGAAGTGAGATGAAGAGTAACAGACACACAGAAGGGCAGACAGACAGACCCAACTACTGTACCCTCGCTGCGCATGCGCGCCGAGGGTAATGACACCTCATTGATATGGACACTTCCTTCTGTCCCATTGGTGTCTGGATTAGAGGGGTTCCACTAGTATAGAAAATTCTACCAAAGAAACGGCTGGTTGGACTTTCCACATCGTCTCTCCTATATACGTGTACATCTACAACATGTCCACTATTTTTTTCTGCTGTCTCGACCGGAGACTACTAATGTGTGTGTGTGTATCCACTGTCTGTTGACTGTGACCACTGGGTGGGTGTGTACATGTGTCCTCTGTCCAGGTGAAAGTACTGTGAGACGGGAACCAGCTCCTCTCATGCCTGTCTGGAAGGTTGCATCTCTCTCACTCGTGTTTGGAATAGTGGTACGTATGTACATTGGGACCACCGGGCATTCCCCTAAAGAAACGTGGGCTAATTGTACCTGATTCATCATCCTCATGTGGCTTAACCAAGCCACGGACATACAAGTAATGTTCAGTGCCTCCATAAACCAATAAGAATTTATATAGGGCTATAGTACTAGGCGCTAATGTGTCAGTTTGTGCATATTTAAGGAGATACCCATGGTGTCCAAAGGGTTTTAAGATCACTTTGCAGCCCTGTTAAATGTGTTAGTTAAAGAACCAAAAGTCTGTGTTCTGTCATTATTGCAGAGCGCGTTAGCGTGAGGCAACTACTCCGGGTTGTATTCTCGCGATATGCGTACGTACGTTAGTCAATTAGTCACGCTTAGGAATGTCAATTAGTCACCAAAAGGAAGTGTAACTTCCGTCATTCGTAGGAAGTCTAGCTTCCGCCGTGCGCGCAGATTCGTAGAAAGTCTGGCTTCGCGCGCAGTCAGTAGAGCGCGCGCACGAGTGGCCTCAGTTGGACTGTTTACGCATTGGCTGCTGGCAGGCGTGAGGCAAAATATGTGCGTGCGCATTCCTAGTATACATTTATGTACAGTATGTCACTTTTGTTTGGAATACAGTACTGTATAAAATATCACAACATCAGTCCCGTATGAAAATGTGCTTATACTGTACATGTTTAATAGAACAAATCAGCAATTTTGTTTTTGTATCAAAACAGCTTACACAAAATTGCTGCAGCTTGCACAAATTTTCTGTAAGTATCTGCTCCCCTAACCTTCATACAGGGACCAGCAACAACATCGTACACACACACATACGTCCTAACTACTAGTACTTGCATCGTAAAGCCTCAACTATACCCCCCTCCTACTGCCTCCCCCTCCCTCCTTCCATATCCCTCTAGTGGTTCTTTGCCAACTATCTGTATGCCCTGGCGCTGGTGTCCAAGAGTGTGGCGCTGGTCAACACCCTCAGCTCCATGTCAAGTGTCTTTGTCATGATCATGGCCGCCGTCCCACTGCTCCCCAGAGAGCCTGGCGACAAAATCACCCTCTCCCGGGTCCTCGTCTCTCTCCTCAGGTATGTACTGTATGCCTCCTCTCCTCTTATGATAAGCATTGTCACTCACACAATTGTAGCGTTTAAGACTAAGGTCCACAATAATTATGTATATCACATTTCCCCGTCTCGATGAGCCGTGTCGCGTGGTGTCGCGAAGATGTGTAGTAATGGATTCTATCCTCGCGACGCGGCAAAGCTGCAAGGCACAACGGGGCAATGTGACATGTGACATATTGTGAACCCAGCCTAACTTACACGAGCTTTCACAACTATTTATCCGAATGGATTAAAAGCAAGTTTTCACCATAATTGTTTTAGCAGACATGTGTGGTTCTGTAGAAGCTGTACTTGCAAAAAAAATCCACGTCTACATAATTTGCGAAATGTTGTTCGCAAACTTTTTACCTATACATAATATTTTATTATTAGGTGATATATCTATTAATATTGAAAGTTGCTACATCAATGGCTATATATGTAGGCTCAATAACACATCTTTTGTAGAACAGAAGCTAACATCTTCTGTTTATAGGCATAACACTTGCAAGGCAAAGATGACTATATGCCCAGGCTTTCTAGCATATACAGTGTAGGTTTGAATCCCACCCAGGGCAGTTCTTATTCACCCTTGGGGAGAGAGTTTTCGCTGAGCTGACCTTAGTTGGATTCACAGTTTACGCAAGTGTACGTTGTTTCTAGGTACATACACCACGGCCACAAACTTGTTTGTGCTCCACTGGTTTGTGTGATCTGCAGCCTTGGGGGTAATCACTAGCCATGACAACTTTCTAAACACACATCCTGACTAAACAGTCTGGTGTTTGTCACAAACACTGCGGCTGTTTGCTTACCAGATATATAGTTTCTTTTGTCTAGCAGACATACACATACACATATGAACATGATGAACACTAGGATATTAACTACTGGAGAACGAGGCGTACAATAAATACATAACCGTGATAAACGTTGAAAGAAAAATATGGTTACAAAGTGTGCGTAATGAATTGTCTATGAGTGTGGATGCATCCACGTCCGCATCAATAAAAAATGAGTTCACAGTTTGACCAGTGTGTTGCACAATCTCAGGATGCAAGTGTATCGCATGTCTGTTTGCTACATATATACACTATGTTCAGTGACCGTTCTTAGGGATTGGAGGATTCTCAGGTGGCAGTTTTTCCCCGTCTATGTTAATGTAGTCGTGGTGCCTCTTCTGAGCCTTGTCCCTATCATCTTCATCCTCTCCTTCGGCTACTGTGGTAGCTAATGTGGTAGCTGCTGGTGGGTTGTTCGAGTCGTGAGACATTGTATCCTTGTGGTGCTCTGACGAACAGAACATGTCCATCGACGGGTCGAACTCCTTCACTTCTACGTTTATGTAGCGTTTTACCGGCAAGACCCCTCCCCCAGTAGCTCCACCAGGCCTCCCAGGCATGGCCACTGCATTCGACAGTGAAGGGAGGACACCTCCCTTGTGTGCCACCCTAGGGCCACGATGATCCTGGCGTCCCTCCTCCACCTGCGATATTTCTCCTGCCCTCTCGCTGGAGAGAGGGTGTTCGTAATCGGCGGGGTCTGCGTCCTCCTCGGGGACGTCTGCGAGGCCCCGGTAGTCGCGTCGTACCAGACCCAGGTAGCGGTCGGCGGAGGATATGGCCTTCATATCGACATAGTCCTCGGGGTCGCCTGGCACGGCCATCTCCTCCTCCCCTCCTCCTCTTCCCCCAGGTATCGGTTGGCGGGTGAGTGGGATGATGATGGTCCTTGGTTGGCCGTCCTTGTCCCGCGACACCCAGACATCCGAGTTATCAACATAGTCAGACCTCTGGCTCAATATGCTACCGCTTGCCTCCCGCACCTGACAATCCACGGCCTCATCCCTCCTTCCGCCCCCTCCTCCTCCTCTCCTCCTGCTGTTCGAGGTTGTACATGGGGTCCCCTCCCAACCTGGGAGCCCCGTATGTAACTCCCAGACTCGCTCACCTCCAGCGCCCCGTTCTCTGCGTCACCTCTGAGGTTACGCCGCCCCTCCTCGTCCCCTCCTCTCCCTCCCCCTGGTCTGCCACCCCCCACTGTATGGGACGCCCCTGTCGTTAGTGGCTGATCTCTCCCCACTCTCCTGTTCTCTGGTGTTGTCCTGTTCTCCCAGGGAGAGAAACAGCGCTGTGTGTTGATGGGGTTCGATATGTTCAGATCAACCTTCTTTCCTGTGGAATAGTACAGCCATAATCATTTACATTCTTAGCCTTACTTCTTGTAGGAAGCCTGAATGAGCCAGTATATTGTGACATAGAAGAAAGTCTACAACCACTTGCTAACACCCTCACATATTTTAGTGATCAAACGATGTTGCCATACAAATGAAAAGCACTGAAGTGCAAACCCTCGGCGAACTGCGTGTGCGCGATACCGAATTGATGGGCTGGGCTGTAGTATGAGTTTACTTGTTGTCTCCACGCTAGTAGCTCGCGTAGAGTCCGACACAGGCTAGCTACAGTAGTAGATAGCGTGCGGGAGTCGATACACGCACTTCGTTGGCCTCCAAGGTACGCAGAGCGAGCACATCTTGTCGAGGTAAGCCAGTGCTAATTTGCATATTGGCTTGTTTACTTGGTTTTCACACCATAACTTTTGAACGCAGTGTTTTTACGAAAATCGCCAGTTTTACAATCAAGCAAATGTAGCGCCAAACCCGTTTGGCGATCTTGTTGCGCCTAGTGGCAGAAAACGGACACACAGACACACCGACCAAGTACCGTAATCCGCGCTGTGCATGCGTGCCAAAGGTTAATGAGTAAGTTTTACTGACTTAACCATATTTTTCTGGCCAATACAGCTAAGCTCACCTTTTTCCACTTCTCTCTTGAGGGCTCTCCATTTCCAGTAGCCTCGTGCCAGGATGACCCACGTTGCTGCCAGTGCCACAGCAACAATAGCAAAAAGTGCCCATGCAGCAATTTCAGTCTCTGCTGCTTTACAATGCAAAACCAAGCACGTCATTATTTAAACCTAAGCTACTTTGAAAAAGAATGTGTACGTACATGTAACAGAGTTTTCCTTTTAGCCTTCATACATAATTTTTACACTTCATGTGTGAATAACAAAGTAAAGGCAAACCAAAGAAGTCAGCTAAAAGAGAGCTCTTTTTTCCAAGGAGAGCAAAAGAGCGGCCTTGGATGGGATTCAAATCCACTACACTATGAAGTGTAGGTCGAGCACTTTATAAAGTGAGCTACCAGAGCTGGTGGGGTTCACATTTCAACACGAAATGACACAATACAAAGGCAAACCTCAAACCACAACATGTATAACTTACTGCTCACCCATTCTAGCAGAAAAACTATTTCTTTCCCTCTTTCTCCACAGCACTTTCTGCTACTCACAAATTCTGCTCTAGAAGTCTTGATGAGAATGAAGAGCGTTTGAATTGCCTTATGTAACATGTCCTTGCATCCGGTACGCTTGTTGCTGAGTTTTGTTTCAGCCACAGAATAACGCGGTCACAGTGTGTTTTCTCAGTCAGTGCTATCTTTCTTCACTCTTTATTGTTTACTTTAACCCACACCGCTCTTCCTTGTTTTGCTGATCCACCATTACCCCACTCACTGCTCTCCTTCATCCCATATGTACACCATTCCAACAAAGCCACAGCCTCACTTTTAAGTATTGTTAATGGTGGTTACCTACTAATAGAGAGTATTTGCCAAGTGTCTACCAACTAATTACCTGGTCATCCACACAGATGAAACCTGTCTGTTTCTTTTGCAGTCATACTGGTCAGCTCTGAAAGGCTATGTTAGTCGCAGACAGTGTAACTGAAAATGTTTAGGTTGATACGTAATCAGGTTTCTGACAACCTAGTCGACTTTCCCTTTTGCTAAAGTCCACACTCACAAATAACAGCCCGTTGTGGAGTAAGTAAAAAAACTTTCTAGCATTGTTTCCTCCTTTCAGAGCTACATGTACCAGTATGATAGTGTCCTAGCAAATGCCAGACCTGCACACTTTGTAATCGCAGCAGTGTTGAAGGACCAGCTCTAGCAAGCTACATGTTCCTTGTCCTTTTATTTGGGTATACTTTCTAGGCCTATCCAAATGTGCCAGGTCTCACCCATGCTCTATGAACTCCAGTCTATCTATTTACAAATTGCAAGTATGCTTCCTGTCCTTTGTGTATGCATTGTCCGCTTATCAAAATTAGACCAGACCTCATAGGTTGACTGCTCTGTGCTCTACGATGTAAACATGAATAAGGTCGCAAGGTGGTAGAAGCAAAGGCCCAGCTAGGGGAGCTTGAAAAAAGAGCTGGCCTGAGCGGGATTCAAACCCAGGACACGTGATAGGGAGGTATATATGTACCAGGGCAACTTAGCTGGCGGGGCTCAAATGTGAATACAGTGTCAAACCTTAACTAAATACGTAGTTGTGTCGTGGCACAGTAAATTATCACTTGATGTGTATATACTGTGTCTGTTGTTGCATGCAGTGTGGGAGGAGCAGGCTCTGGTGAGCATATCAGACTCCACCGAGAGGGACCACCAGTACTGGAGTGTCGGGGCTCTTCTCGCTCTAGCCAGTGCCTTCCTGTGAGTCAACCACACACACTTCACGTAGAACCATTTCCAGTTATTTATGCCTTCTGATATACATGTAAGTGAACCAAACACTTGCATAGAACCTACTGCCAGCATCCAATGAGGCATCCCATAGAACGGCTTTATTGGCAAGCGAAGCACGCCTACCTTGTCGTCTTAATGAGTGAGTTTTTACTCTATGTGTGTGTCGTGTATGTGAGTGAAGAGCACTGCACAAACCGTAATACTTGTATGTGGTTCCAATTGTGCATGCGAAAAATCACTTACATTCACTTGGCAAAATGCGTTGCATTCATTCTAGTAGATAGTAGATACTTAGAACACACTGCTATGTAGCTTGGGTTTTCTCTATATCCAGGTCCCTCCTGTGAGTTAGCCACAGCATACACATCGTACCTAGAACCCACTGCTAGTATATGTAGGTCTCCATCCAGTGGCATTCTTGGAACACTTCTCCTGCTCTATAATTATCCACTTCCTTCCTGCACACACTCTCTTGTTACAGTGTGTACATAGTTCCACTGGATCTACATAGCCAGTGCCTTCCTGTGAGTGAGCCCCACACACACTATCACTACTTATAGAAAGAACCCACTGCCTTTCAACCTTTCAATAGAAGTAGGGTGGGTATCATGTTTGTCAGAAGGTACAGACTACCTCATACTGGGGTAAACATACATAGCTACTGGACTGACATACATACAAGAGAAGAGAATAAGCTATTGTTCATGGTGTGCAACAAGAAGCGTTCTATAAGGTCTCCCCCGGCAGTAGCTGTTGGTGAATGGTGACCTGTCCCAGAAGAAACAGTACACGTTACAACAGGGCAGTGGGACACGGCAGTAAAGTTGGTGTAATAGCCCACCTGACTTTAGACAGTTAGGTGGATCTGTATGTATGTGATGTAGCATTTCTCTTTCTAACTATAGTGTCTTTCAGTGAGTGACACAAGAACTATACAGATGTAGCTCAGGCATTGTCGAACCTTATACATACTGCTTTCAGGGAGAGGGGGTACACCATTAGTGTCAATGCATAATAGTTGCTTAGATTGGCTGAGAGGCTGAAACACGTACACCATTCTCTGTGAGAGAATGTTCTACCTCAGTCCAATCACTCTAGTGATGTATGTACAGCATGTAAAGGTTTGGCAAGCAGACTGCATTCACGTTTTACTCGCTTTATTTGTGTCTCTGTTGTATTTTGTGTGTCAGATATGCAGTGTACCTTGTGCTGCTGAAGAAACTGGTACAGAATCCTGATTCTCTGGAACTACCCATGTTCTTCGGTACATACACACGCAAGATCCATTGCATGAATGCAAGCCTCTGTTGACCCTATAATGGGGGCTTTGTACTACTAAACATACAGTTAAACTTCAACTTCCCCGGTATGTAGATGGGTACCAAGGAGTATATAAATCCCCAAGTCTGTAATAGCAGGTTTTACACACGTGAAATGTAATAATTGGGCATTAATCATGGAGTAATGGCTCAGTTTAAGGCTGCATAACTGCATTCATGGTGATACACTGACGCTCTCTGCTGCGAGTGATCCACTATGATAGCCATTCTGTACATGCATATTGCACTTATGTATGAGGATGGGGACTACCCAGTGGACCATTTATTATATATAAGTCTGGATAAGTGAGGTTCTACTGTACTGTACTGTATATAATGTACCATCGACTACTTAGACTCAATTTTGGTTTCCCAATTATCGCACCTGAACACAGGGCTTCCCCCTCCCATCAAAGGTCCAGAGCCTAGAGCTCATAGAATAGTGTTTTTAACTCCAGTACAAATTGGAACATTGGATGCCTGCCATTCTCAGACGTACCTCAATTTATCGGATCACTCACTTTCAGAGAAATATGCGTATAGTATTATGAACATTATAAACAACTAAAGTGCATCTATAAGTGAAGGCATGGCACACGACGCAGATCCATCAAAATTGGAGAGATTTGAATCCACAACACTGCTCTACTGAAAATAAAAACATGAGCAAGTGCATCATTTAGAGAGAAATATTTTTGAGAACATTTGCACAGCACTCTAAAACAACTAGGCACGGGACACGACTGCAACAAAAATGTGAAGATTTGAACCCACAACAGTGCTTTTTAATCTTCCTCCTGGGTTGTTTTGTGCTTATTACGTCATGGGTTCTGTTGCAACATTGACGCTGCACGGTACACAAAAACAACTAAAGTGTGTTGATAAAGTAAAAGGCAAGGTGCACGATAAAAATTGGAGGGATTTGAACACACGACACTGCTCTTTAACTTTCCTCCGTAGACATTTTGTTGTTTTTATTGCAATTAGGCTTTGCTTCAGTATTAATTGTGCAACGCAGCGCATTAAAACAACTAAAGTGTTCCGAAAAGGCCACAAAAATGGAAACGCAAATGGGAGGATTGGAACCCACAACACTGTTCTTTGGCCCTTCCTCCTGATATGTGTATGTTGTTGTTAGCTGTGCCTGTAACGGTATCCTGCAGGGTTTGTGGGTCTGTTTGACAGTGTCCTGCTCCTCCCACTGGTCCTGGTGTGGCACTACACAGGTCTGGAGGAGTTCAAGTGGCCTCCGACCCCAAACGTCTGGACCCTCCTCCTCGTTAACGGATTCCTCGGCACTGTCATCTCTGAACTAGTCTGGCTGGGGTAAGGAATCTTTCTTTACCAACTTCTCTCGTGTGTTGCACTGTATTGACTTCAATGTATTTTTGCAGCTTGCTAATATTTTGCCTGCGCTCTGTGGATGTTGTGTGCTTAATATGGGCATGGGATGGAGTCTGTTGAGTGTACAGTTTGATATCGAATTTTCCAGCTTTAAATGAGTTCAGTTTTAGCACAACATTAATACATTGTATGTGTGGTAGAATTAAAAACACATAATTTAGATGACTACAGGTATGCTTACCAAATAAATGAAATTCCCTCTCCCCCTCCTCCTCCCCCTCCTCGCCCTCTCTCCTCCTCTCCCCCTCACACACACTCACTCACACTACTACAGAGGGGTGTTCCTGACGTCACCTCTGGTGGGTACCCTGAGTCTGGCTCTAGTCACTCCTCTCAGCATCACTTACAGTGTCTTCGTTGGACAGGTACTGTACATACTTACTGTAGTTTGTCCTTTACTGTGTAATCTCATACTAGAAGAATGCAGCACCATATTTGGTTAGCAAAGCGAGCCGTGTTATTAAAAATATAGAAAATATCCCCCATTGAGACGAATAGGTTGTATTGCTTCTCTCACTAATTTAGTACACTGCACTGTAACACAGCAATTTTACATACGCATAATATCAGCCGGTTAGAATCATTCATGTTCATATCTCATGTCTGATCAATGCCCTGTAGTGATGTGTTGAGGAATGAACACATTTTTGGCGGGCGAAGGAAGCAGTTCAATATTTCACACTTATACACGTATTTATAATCACGTAGACCATTACAATAATTATACATGTGTGCAGTGCCAGTCAGTAAATTCCATACAATATAAGTAGGCTCGGTTCGCTCACCAATAATAATGGCTTAGAGATTGCTACACATGAGAAGTAAAGTGTCCTGATTTTGTGGTTGGAATAAAGTTATAGTTGGAGACTCTGAATGTCCCACTGGGTGGTTTATCAAACAATCCCAACCCTGAAATTGTTCCCCCTGATGTATGCTATACCACAAAGATAGTAGCTTCAAGTACCAATGCTGGGTATCCAGTATCACAGTATTGTATCTTATCATCACTGGTCTTAGTGGGCAGTCTGGGTCCCACAGCCATATCAAAACTCCCCAATGTTCCCTACTTAGAGAGATCTAACCAAACTAGTGTTTTGTTCCTCCTGGTTTTGAGCTGAAGCTCTTCCCCTGAAGCCTTAGGGTATTATTATGTAAAGTTATGCAAGTGTACATCACTGGCACAAGAGGTGAAAGAAGGCCTTGTATTGCTATGCTACTGTCTTACTGACCCTCAGTGGGAGGTGTGGGTGGGCTAGCTGCTGTGTAGTATATACAAGCGTAGTAGGCATAGCATTCATCTCTTGGGTACTTGCTTGAAAAGGACCCAAATTGGATAACAAGTTCTACACACTAACTTTATACCAACAGCACCATATTCTTATGTATACATACATAGACTAGATACATACAGTAGATACCTCGTGTCAGCATGATGTAAGCAGTGAACAGGTGAACAGACTATTGAGTGACCACAAAACACCCTCAGAATGAGGTCACTTCAGTGTGCAAGTCACTGGGACGTACATACATAGATATCTGTCAAAGTCAAAAGAGAAACATACATCTTTGACACCGTCTCAATAATGGTAGAGCAAAAGGACAGACATAAATGAACGACTCTATGAACAAAGGTGTGTAGATCTTGTGCCTATCTCAAACCAGTATAATCATTTTTTCTCCTGTAGCAACCATTTTAGCACACTTTTAGTGTAGTGTACTCAGTGTATCATGTACACAGAGACACACATCCAGTGAGTTTTATAGATGATAATCCAAACACCCAGAAATGTGAGTAAGTCAAGAATTTGGTGGCTTTTATTATACAAATGTCTTCAGTAACAAGACATAATGCAACTGTTTTGTACTTTCATAATTATTGTGTGTGTGGAGATCTTTATGCACCATCAAATTCTGTCCTACACAGCAACCGTTCTCAGTGGAGTTCTTTGTGGGAGCTCTGGTGGTGGTGGTCTGTTTTATTCTGGTGACTGTCCTCGACCACTTTGGCTCCTGGGACCCTCTCTGGGCCCTCATCAAGACCACCATCTCTGCCGCCCGGAACCACAGGTACACCTGACTGAACTACTTCATCTACAGCACACTAGTCTCATTCACATACCCCATCCACTCTTCTCTCATTCACATACCCCATCCACTCTTCTCTCATTCCCAGACCCCATCCACTCTAGCCTCATTCCCAGACCCCATCCACTCTAGCCTTCTTCCCAGACCCCATCCACTCTAGCCTTCTTCCCAGACCCCATCCACTCTACTCTCATTCTAGTCTCATTCTCAAACCACATCCACTCTAGCCTTCTTCCCAGACTCCATCCACTCTAGCCTTCTTCCCAGACCCCATCCACTCTACTCTCATTCCCAGACCCCATCCACTCTACCCTCATTCCCAGACTCCATCCACTCTAGTCTCATTCCAATTTACTCATGTCTTGTCCATTACTCTAGCTTCATTCCCAGACTTCAGAAAATCAACTCTAGCCTCTTCCCTGACACAGCATCTCTCTCGTTCACAGACTCCATAAAATTCCCTCCACTCTGGTCTTGTTCTAATGGCAGGGAACAGGACCAAAGCATAAGGCTTCATCCTCTAATCTGGGAAAGAAAGGAATCTTCTAACTATATGTACAGAGACTAGACTTGAAGTGGGTCACTGAGCGGCATTCAAATATTCGAGGACTTTCCTCTCTAGATCCTAGCTAGTGATTTATCATCCTTTTGTGTTGCACACCCACACGCATGCACACATTGGATGCACACATTGGAAATGCACACATTGGAAACCCACACTCACACGCACACAGCATCATTGTGATTGTCACTGGAGTAAATACATCACTCAGGACCCTAGAGTAACAAACCCACTTCCCCCTTGGAAATTCCATACCTAGACATTACACTCCCTATACCCACTGTGCGTTAGTAGAACCATAGGAGTGCAAGTTCCCAAGTCCCGGGATAGCCTAAGTGATGTGATTGTAACTACACTTCAATACAGTACTGTAAATGTGTAGATTTTCCATAAGAGTCTGTGACATTGGATGTATGGGGAGAGTTGGCTAGCCATAAAAGATCTTTAACCCACCATCCCAAGTTGTCAAGGTTCGGCATCCATGTCCTACTCTTGTGCTTGTATTACATGTAGAACATACACACATATACTAACATTAGCACCTTGCTCCCCATGTTTCCCATAACTTAGGTGCCTTTACACATAATATCATAAACTAGCACAGAAACCATAGAGTGGAGTAGTAGCTCAATATTGCCCAATGTCCCCAAGTAGAGTAGAAGTGGGTCAACAGTTAATGATGCATACACTTTGGACCACTAGGCAGCCAACACACCTCCCACACTCCAGGACTATCTTCTCTTTTCTTCTCCCACACACACACACCAATGCAGTGCTCACAGGGGATATGTGTCACTGAGTGAAGAGTCTAAGAGGCTGATTGATCATGAAGACGACAACAGTGCCATTGATCAGTTGTCCTTCTGAGTGTGTGTCTGCTGTGTTTTTACACTTTGTATGATATAATGTTGTGTAATTTCTTACCTGTCAAAGTTACGCAATAAAGAATTTTCTTGCACACCAGGTAGACACTGCATTACGCCATTCGTTCGTGACGTGATGGATAGTTAAATGGGAAATAATTGCCCAGCTGCAATAAAGTTCCCTAGCATTTCAATTATGCTGTAGGGAAGATATGAGTTGGTGACCAGCTACATGGGGAAAAAGACCATTCACCATATAATTAGACCTACGGCCAAATATATAGGACATTGGGTTCATTTGCAGTTTGATGCAAAAACTGACACTACATAATTATGCTTGTATAATAATACTTAAATTATGCATGAGTTTTGATAATGAATGCTAAAAATGACTAACAATCTTGTTCATCATAAGCAGGTTTGTTTTATACCATGCAAGATGATAGTTTTTTTTGCTGGGCCTGGGGAACAATCAATACCAACAATAGCATGCTCACACTATTGTGGGGATAGTGTCAGCTAGCTGACTGTAGCGTTATACGCATGCGCAAAGGTCCCCCATGGCCGGGCTGCGGCGCGCGGTGGTGGTCATGCATAAAAGTCGTCATCGTGGGAACTCCGGATTCATGAGCCTTGGCTTTTTGTGGCTTTTACCCAGGCTGAGGCTGGCAGTGTTTGTACAATGCATGCAGTGTAGAGAGAGCGCATCGTTCTAACAAAGAACTAGCACGGAACGGATACGATCGCCGAGTCTCCGAGTTTGAAGTAGTGGGTCGGTGGTTGTGTGATCTCTCGCTTGTTTTGCAGCCCCCAGTCACAACACTGCCGCAGCTGACATCGCAACCTGTGCGACTTCGGCCAGTTAGCTAGCTGCTACCTACCGTATCTTCCCACCGTTTACCACCCACTGTGCGATGGCGGATGAGACAAGTGAAAGGTGTCGTGCTGTGTTGCACCGCACGTTAGTTCTTCGCCTGGTGATCTGGATCTTCCTGCTGCCTTTGTGTGCAAGAGTCCGCGCAGAACGTAAGGCCATTACCGTCGATAGTGCATGTTCGTGTCGGTGTGTCCTGCTTGTGCATTTTCCCTAGCATCTGGTATTATAGTCGGTTAAGGCTGAACGTGAGAGAGTATAGGATGTGCATGCAGAGTCGGAAGTGTGCCCCATGAATTGCTGTTGCTCTTTTCATTCTGCAGATTTAAATTGTTCACACAAGTACACGAAGCATCTGAATCACTTTCCCAACTGTAGTCCTTATATCAGTGGTGTAATGAGGTTGGAATGTATAGTGGAGGTTCCTTTGAATGCTACCGACATCACTATTGGTTGGTTCATGGACTGCCAGCAGTTGACTAATGACGTTCACGTCACCATTGAGTCTCTAGTCCAAGTGACAGCAGAAGTTCGCAACATTACGTCTCGATTGACAATCAATGGGATAACTGATGATTATGCTGGTAAATACACGTGTAACATGCTGGGAGACGAGGAGTATGTCCCTGGTAATCAGTTGGAGTTAGGAGACTCGGATAAACTTGAGTTAATAGGTGGTCTAGGAGCATGTATAAATGGATCTCTCTTCAGTGCTGCTCCACCTCCAGGGAAATGTGCAGTAATTATAGCGGACAGCCCTGTACCCATGTCTCTTTCCTGTGAAGCTCCACCTGCAACCTCCTCCCATAGCCAACCAACCTCAACACCTGTGGTTCTCCCAACTAGTACCTCACTCCCTCACCCCTCCTCCTCCTCTCCCACCCTATCTCCCACCAACCTCTCATCCAGTGCTCCCTCGCCTACAGACCCAACAGTGGCCACTTCTCTCCCCACCAACCAAGAACCCTCCTCCGTCTGGCTGTACGTGGTGGTGGCCATCGCGGCAGTGTTCTTCATGATCATTGTGGTCCTGGCCATCGTGTGTGTCGGGATGTGTGTCCTCCGCAACAGAACGTTGGATGGATCACCGACCCGTGAGTTACCCTCCTCTCTCTCATCCCCCCTCTCTTTGTTTCTTTCTCTATTTATCTTCTTTTACTATGATGCCGTACAGTATATGAAGCACTCTAGCGATCTCTCCTTCCCATTTTACTTCTCTTTAATGATCTGGCGTGGATTTGCCCGCATGTTTCACATGTGGCCTAGCTGCTTCTGTAAATCTCTGAGTAGCTTGTAAGACACAGGTTTTGGTGGAGGATGTGGCAAGGATGTGAAACTACAATGTGCTATATAGCAGCAGCATAATAGAGCACACCGTACATATGAACACATGCTGCAGAATGCACTGTAGTTTTCGTAACACTTTACATCAGCGTGGCCCTGGGTAAACCTGTGTGTGGTTGGTTTACTATTGAGCCAGTTTCCCTGCTGGTTAGTGGGAGGAACACCACTACTCCACTACTCCACTGCCTATGTAACTGAACCTACAAAGTGGGCGGGCTATTGGTATTTTTGTTGATAAACTCTCCCCGCTTCCCACCATACACCAAGATCTGGTTTTTGTGTCACATGAGATGCAGTTTCATACTTGTGGTGACCCTTGAGAACCTACACAGTTACAGTTACCCTCAGCATGCATGTACAACTACTAAAGTGCTGGATTGCAATGTTACTCCCTGAGCTGGCTGTGTGATTCAACACCGTTGGTATGAGGGGGAGGGGAGGAGGGAGAAGGTGTGAAGTGTGCACAACCCTCTTATCCTTCTCTCTCTTGTGTGGGCCTACCAGACCATGCACAACATTGTCGTTTTTACTGTCCTGTGGTCTTGAGGGAATTTAATCCTCCCCTTGTGCAAGCGTATCATATTAACAGAGCACCAACCTTACGATTTGCGTTCTACTAGTATCAAATACATATGTATGTATTATGTGGGGGAAGAAGGCCGTCCTACCAATAAAATATTCTGTGGGAGATGTAAAATTAGGCATAATTCTATGTAGCATATTATTCTCTCTTGCTACTGGAATGTAGGAAAGGTGACTCTGCATGCAAGGTGAGAATGTCACTGCTGGTTTTCACGGGTCGGTTGCTGTCAGAAATTCGGTAATTATTCTTCCCCTTAAACCCCCATTTCACGCAACACTGCCTTTTTCATCAAAATTAATGACAGTTTCCAAAAGCATGTGTTTTACAAACTGGTCATTGTGTCCAGTTGTGTGTTTTCCATACATGTCCTCGTTACATCATGGCCTGTGTTCTGTGAGGCCAGCTGTGGAGGGACATTTTGTTGGCGAATGACGTCTGTCGTGTGCGACACGCTCTCGTGTCACGCTTGACTGGGCAGCAAAACCACACTGTTGTTAGCTCACAGGACTCGTGTCTCTGTCTTTGGCACTAGACTGTCGCCATTTGTAAAAGAAACACCTGTGCTTTTCTTCCGTGTGTTCTTGTGTACGCCGACAGCTCAGATAGTGCAAGGAACATACCGGTCCACTGTGTTGCTCTGTTTTGGACAACAGGTATTGTACGCCCGCTCCAAGGAACCGTTCATGTTATACCAAGTGCTACAGTACATGCGGTGCAAATGGGTATTGTTCTGATGGGCAGAATAAGTTGTGTGATGGTAGGCTAACATTTCCATCTATACACACACGTGCGTGCATGTGCCTTTACAAATCTAGTCCATTGTGCCAGAGATATGAATGATAGTCTACACATGGCGCTAATCTCGAAACTTGTCTCTTTCTTAGCAGTTTGGTGCATACTACTTTATAACCTGGCATGTTTACACATCTGCCACAGAACAGAGTAGTGGTTTTTTAGTGAAATTCATACAACATACAGAGATTTCCAGCAATGCTTTGATCCCTCCAAAATCTGTCCCTATTACTCCATGTAAGTAGATTCAATATCTGTGTATTGTGGGATATGAGGGGGGAGGGACCTCTCTGCTGGGAACCTTGCTTTTAGCTATGCAGTTTTGAAATTGAAGGGGTTCACTCGTTGTTATCTGAGCAGTGTTTGTTTCATGCTATGGGATGTGAAGGGTCTTGGGGTTTATAATGCACTCCCTTTCATTGACTCTGAGCTACATGTTTGTGTGCTTTGTGTACTATTACAACCCCTCTGCTGTTAATTGAAGGAGCTCACTCCAGTTATTGAGCAAAGCAGCGTATGTGTTGATGTGTAATGTTTGTGTGTTGTGCCAGGCTGGCTGGCTGGGGGGAGTGCCTCCGCCACTAATACAGGCCTAATCACCTCATTCATCTCAGAGGAAACACTCCCACAGCTGGTATGGCTTACCTGAGTCTCTGAGGCCCTTTCTCTTTGAACTGTGTGTCTGCAGTCTGTCAGTCAGTCAGAGTGCTTGTGTCAGTGTGTGTGTGTGTCTGTGTCTGTGGGAATTGGTGGGTATACACATGTACATACATATAATTGGTGTCTGTGGCCTTGGTCATGGAGTAGGAGTAATCTATAATGAATGCAGAATCTTTGTGGCTTACTTCTTGCTTTCCTGTTGTGAGTGTGTAGGGCTAGACCCTGCACCAATGTATATATAGTGTGCACACATTTGCAGTTGGAAAACCTTTCTGAAACTGCATACTCTACATGGGGGGTCCACGTCCACTAGCAGTAATGTGTGCTAGTCTGGATCCTTATTGGCAGGGTCTCTATGCACTCAATGTTTGCGTACATTGCTATGCAGTATGAGCCCCTTACGTAGTGTGTCAGTAGACTAGGCAGGAACCCACGACAATGGTGGAGTGAGACTGGAACTGGACTGAACACTCGCTGTAGGCAAACACCACATTATATATCGCCATTCTGGATAGATTTACACATTTGGCAGTTTACAGTTTGGTGTAAGTTTTGCATAACCGTTCCTTTTGTTAGGTGTTGGGGGGGGAGGGAATAGGGGGCAATATGAGGTTTTAACCATGAGAATTCTTTGTTCAGGAGCTTTACTTCCCCAGTTTCAGGTTCAAGGCTAATGATACTATCTGTAGTTAGGGGAAATTGAGATTGCGGAACTGGTTAAGGAACCCATGAGCAGGTGGTTAAGACACAGTTCCTTAGCTATAGAGGCACTGTCTGTGGAATCTTGATGCTACTGTGATTGCTTTGTACTAACGTATGACGCAGCCGTGTGCCTCATTCCCAGCCTAATCATCCTCATGGAACGCGACACCTGTTCATTTGTATTAGGGTGGTGCAGTGTACATGCATGTAGGCAGTTCCGAATGTGTAGTGCATGTTTATGTAGATTTGAACCTCTTGTAATGAACACGGAACATGGGGCACGTCTCTGCGAAGGGCTGCTTCTATTAATACACTTAATAAAATAACGTATGAATCATTGTACTATATATATAACTAGCACGTTCTTGCATCACCGTCTTGCACTATTATTCTCTCAGCACGCCAGCACTCCGTCTACTATGGTATGTACATACATACGTCACCCAATAACAATGGGAGAGCAGTGTGTATGGAGATTATAGTCGTATAGTCTTTCCTGTACTACATAGTCATTGTTACACCCATGAACTATGTACTGGTGTGTATCACTGCACTATATACCACTTGGAGAAGGAGGGGTGTACCAGGTGATGCTGAGCCTTGCCAATTTGTTCATGTGTTGTGGTATCAGTCACAATGCCGCTATCAAAACCTTCCATTAGAAATGTGGAAGTGTCATATGACTGTGTACTGTGTGCCATATATATACATGCACAATATTATTATACTGTAGTTAGAGGCATATTGGAGGGAAGGAGGCAGTAATGGATAAAGGGAGGGATGGATGTAGAAAGAGGTTAATCTTGCAAGTGTGTGTGTGACAGCCCTAATTGAGAGGAATTCCAGGAATGTTGGGAATTGTGGTAAAATTAATTAGAGCAGGTGTCAAGTGGATTCTTCGCACCAGCTGAGGTGCATATAGCAGTGCGGATCTAATTGAGATGGCCTCCACTTCCACCTGTTACTGGTCAGCCTGTGTGTCAGAGAAAATCCTCAGTGAAGGGATGCTACTGTATATTACTGGCTCGGACCCATACCGTCCTGGTACTCAAAGAACAACACGTTTAAGACTAAACCCCTAAAAGTAAGGACTTCCCACGCTTTCATCTCATCTCTGCAGTCCCTTGGCCCCCCCACACCTTCACTGCATGTGACAAAAACAACGATGTTGAAAATACATAGTTGTTGTTTCATGTACATTTCCTTCACCTAGGGAAGAACGCTTTGTTGTATAAGTAGGTGGTCCCCAGTGTAGCCAGTCCTCCAGCTTCTTTGAAGACCAGTGTCCCACAACAAACAGCTGTTGTTTTTATGCTGGGTAGCTATAGAGGAGACCAATTGGAATCTCACTATTCAAACATCCCTTGAGAAAATTGATTGATAGTCCCTCATGTCTACTTTGGCTATAGGGTGAATGTCTTACTTTACCCAAATGAAAAGCACTAAATTGAGAACCCTTGGCGTACTGCGCATGCGGGGTACCTGTAATTGATGGGTTGGGCCAAGAGCTTTACTCGTTTTCTCCACGCTAGTAGCTCGTGGAGAGTCTGACACGGGCCAGCTACAAGTAGATAGCATGCGGGAGTCGATACACGCCCTTCGTTGTGACTTCTCTAGCCTCCAAGGTACGCATAGCAGGTCGTGGTAAGCCCAGTGTGATTATGCATATTTCCTTTTTCGCTTTTTATCGCAGCATATCTCTCGAACGCAGTTGTTTCATGAAAATCGCCCTTTTATTTTTCAGGCTCACGTACATAGGTCTGAAGCCGCTAGAATCGCTAATAGGCCGCCTCGTAGCCTGTAGTGCCAGAATAAGCGTCGACACACAGACAGACAGACAAACCAACTACTGTAACCCTTGCTGCGAATGCGCACCGAGGGTAAATAGCCGTGAGACTTGCGTGACACTGAATTTTGCGTAGTCGCTTTGCAAAAAATCTGTTTTTGGTAGACACTGCACTACTCACCCTGTTGTAGTCACAAGAATAGGGGCAAACACTAGCTGATGCAATAACAAAAGGAGGGAGGTTGTTTTAGTAAGTAAAGGCAAGTACGTAGGCTACCTCCCATGAGGGAATGGTGCTGTTCCCATGATAGATACCCGCAACTGATAGCATCTCAAATACCACAACGTAGCCATCCTGCACTACACTCTGGTGTTGGTGTTTGTGTGTGGCGAGCATGCGGTGTTTGTGTGTGTGTGTGTTTGTGTGCGTGTGTGCCAGTGTTTCAGGGCAATTTCAACTCTCCCTCTTATAATGCTTCCACATGCATCCCACACAATATACTAATGTATACATGATCATAATAATAAATTATGTAGCCTAGGAAGCAAGGCCCAGCTTTTGTGCCTGGCACCAATTATTAGCTTGATTACCAGAGTTGGCCCATTGCTGGCATAGCCCACTCTGACAGGGGAGATAGACACACACAAAACAAAACACAAAACTTCACATTTAAACTTTTAGAGGTTTCATTGTCATTGCACCATTTTTCTCTGCAGAGGTGTAAGAGTTTGTCCGTGTGATTTACATTTACAAAGTTAGAATGGAAAGCACTGAAGTGCAAACCCTCTGCAAACTGCGCATGCGCGGTACCGCTAATTGATGGGCTGGGCTAATAGTATGCGTTTACTCGTGGTCTCCCACTAGTAGCTCACGGAGAGTCGGACACGGGCTAGCTACAGTAGTAGATAGCATGCGGGAGTCGATACATGCCCTTCGCTGTGACTTCTTGTGCCTTTCAAGATACACAGAGCGAGTGGACGCTGTTGAGGTAAGCCTGTGCTAATTAGCATATTGGCTTGTTGACTTGGTTTTCACACCATAACTCTCGAACGAAGTGCTTTTACGAAACTCACCAAATTTAAAATCAAACCAGTGTAGTGCTGAGTGGCTTTTTGGCCTGTTTGTTGCACGTAGTGGCAGAAAACGTGGTAACAGACACACAGACCAAGTACTATGACCCTCGCTGCGCATGTGCTCCGTGTGTTATTTAGAGGGCCATGTAATTCCATGTAAGAGGAAATTGGAAGCAGCATTCCATGTCAGTGAGCAAATGAGGATCTGATGTATAATTACACCTTTGACGTATGTGAAACACTGACTTGGCAACAGCCTGACTTTGATTAGGATAGGGTTCTGCCAGTGATGTGCGAAACCTCATTAGTTTCTTGAAACTTAAAGTCAGTCAGGTGACCTTCATATACTGTACTGGTATAGATTTTATATATACGTACAGTGAGGGGAAAGGGAACAGCAGTAGGCTAGATTTGAGTCACTACAGCACCTTGTATAGTGCCCATACTCTATGTAGACTGCTTACTCCTTACTTATTACGTAATCTTACCTTGTCATTCGGATAAAGAGTGTATGCACGTGGAAGATCATCAGATTTGAGAGACTCAGCCAGAGTCACAGTATGGAGAGATGAGCGTTGTCACGCGCAAGACTGGTCATGCCACACATTTAGATCTTGCTGTAGCCTCACTGCCAGTAATGAAAAGCACTAAAGTGCAAACCCTCGGCGAACTGCGCATGCGCGGTACCGCTAATTGATGGGCTGGGCTATTTGTAGTAATGCGTTTACTCGCGGAGTAGCTCGCGAAGAGTCTGACACGGGCTAGCTACAGTAGTAGATAGCATGCGGGAGTCAATAAACGCCCTTCGTTGTGACTTCTTGTGCCTCCAAGGTACACAGAGCAAGCGGACCCGGTCGAGGTAAGCCTGTGCTAATTTGCATATTGGCTTGTTCACTTGGTTTTCATGCCATAACTTCTGAACGTGGCACTTTTACAAAATGCGGCATTTTAAAAATGAAGCGGGTGTATCGCTGAACCCGTTGATGTCGCTATTTTACCTGTTTGTCGCGCGTGGTGGCAGAAAACGTGGACGGACGGACAGACGGACAGAACAAGTACTGTAACCCTCGCTGCGCATGCGCACCGAGGGTTAACAATGCAATGTGTGTCACACAAGGAAGGGGATGTTGTGGATAGGTTCTCTTTCTGTTAGAGAATTGGGATTTACCGTATTATAGTTTTACTCTCCTGTGTGTGTGTGTGTGTGAAAAGGCCAAAAGGATAAGGGGAGGAAACAACCAGGTATTCTGGGAAGTTGTAAGTGTACACATGTTTTCTATCAAAAGGAGATGGTTTTAGTTTGTCATGTTCTGGTACACAGTGACCAAAATGGGTAAATGTATTGTTGTGAGGTATTGTGTGTCCTTTGTTTGAGATGTTCCAGTGTTTCTACAACAATTTATGACCATGCACACTTGTCCTGAGTGTCGCTAGCTTTACAGTAGTTAGGCATCAGTGTAGAGAGAGGGCAATGAATAGTTCGTTGGTGTTATTAAGTGGCAAACGACCTAGTCGTCTAAATTGTACACGATTCTTTATCCAAATATTGCCACCCTTATTGTAATGTCATACATGATTCTAAATGTACACGCATGCACGTAACTGAAATTTCGCAATTGTTGCCGAATGCGCCGGTAACTCTTGGGTGTGCATCAAGCGTGATGTTTGTACCCACTTGAGTGTTTGATACACTAATGGATGATAGTGGAAAGATGACATGGGATATCTCTTGTCACTGGCGTTATGTACACAGTTCGGTTGCTCTTGCTCCTTTGAGCTACACTATCAATCTGTGCGAGTGAATGTGTGTGTGGTGGGGGGGAAACAGGTGGTCCTAGTGGTGCACTTGGGAACTGTGTATACAAGGCATGCGCTGTGAGGTGCTGTGAGGTTCTGCAATGGTGCATGTTTGTTGTCTGTAAGGAAGTCTGTGTGGGTGTGCACACATACCCACAATGGCTGAGAAATGGGAGGGCAGGAAGAGACTAATTGAGTGGTGCAGCCTGGCCAAGAATTACAGGGGTTCACCCACAATTGTTGCAATTAGTCCCTTTCCCTGGTCTGGGGAAACTGTTCAGCATCTTCTGTTTGTGTCCATTGGTAGTGGGATTTGCTGTGTTTAGTAGGGAAGGAACTCATTATTAGCTACTGGCAGCAGCAGTAAATCAACGTCAATAAAGGTATGCAGGGGTTTAACACGTTACATGCAGAGGGAAGATTTTCTGATGGTATTGGCTACATTATGAGAAAGGAGGTAAAGCAGCATTAGTGGGGTTCAAACCCTTACATTTGCAACATTGTAAGAATGTACTGTAAGCCATCACACAATTGCATAGTAGGTAAAGGTATAATGCACACATTTAGTCACTACGTCAATGGCCTGCCAGAGATGCAGCCATTAGTGACTTGATGCAACGTGTCAGAAACAATGCTGTTGCATTAGACACCGTGGCCACTCACTGCTCCTAATGCCTTCACATCTGCATCGGGACATCTCTCATTAGACCATCTCATGTAGGCTGATGGTATTGTACAGGAGTGCTATGAGCCAGTGGGTGCAAGGAAAGGCATTGATGTCTTAGGAATTGTCAAGTTCCAGTTCCATAGCACTACATTTTACCTTAAAAGATGGGGCAGGTCCTTTTGAAATAGAATTACTTACGGTGTGTATTAATGCAGTGATGTAGTGGCTAAGTTTGCATACTTATGTATTAAGGTTATAGCAGCTCAGTTTGGTTAGGTGTGTGTATAGTTGTAGCGGAAACACTTTGTGGAAACAAAAGTACAAACCGAAACGACCCTAACACAGACTGTTGCAGGTGTTTCCGCTACCAAACTAACAAAAATAGCCAAATTGAGCTGCTCCATGTTACACATATCTTAGTACTAGATGGGTTGTCAGGCAGTCATGTGTATATACTCCGTCACTGCTGTTCTGTTTGTGTAAGCTCTCACCAGTTACCCCTGGATCTTTGTAACCTAGCCTTGTCCCCAGTCTTACACCTGTGTCCATTGAATGGGTGGGACTGAGCAAAACAGTTAAAGCTGGCACACACTTACCTCGTACTACTGTTGTCTACGTATATCTTCACTGAGACCACCAGACCCAGATTGGTGCAGTCACAACATGATCCCGGCGTGTTTGTCAACACTTTGGGACTTCAATTTGGGACTTCAAACTGTCACCCAATAGTTGGAATTACTGTGTTGTTAAACTGTGCAAAGCTGTCTAGGGAAGAGCTATAATGGGTATTGAGGAAGCCTTCTATAGCCCCTGCACCGATTCACCACATTTTCCCTGTGGCTGTTGTCAGCTCTTAATTTACATTATAGAGCCCAGCAGTGTGTGTGTATTGTCAGCTTCCACAGTGGCAATTGAATGAAACTGTGCCACACACACCACATGGTCTAGTAGCTTGAGAAAGGTGTTAGTCTAGCACTCTGACATTGGCTGTATAGTAGTGGGGAGTGTTTGGGGCAATGTTGGACTGGATACTCTTCCTCTAAGTTTTCGTTCCTCTAGAATGTACCAAATAGGCAAAATGATCGAGGTGGAGCTCTTTTCGTGTGTGTTACTGCATTAAAATTCTCCCCCTAAAACCAATACCCATACACACTTACAACTTTCGGCTGCCTCGTAGCCTGCAGTGTCAATGCACACACAACCACTTACGAACCCTAACCTCTGCTGCACCGTGTGCCGAGGGTTGATGATTGTGTGACACCCTCACTCACGAGTCAGTGACAACTCTCTGGCACCGATAGTCTGCTGTTCCTGGGGTTTCTGTTGGATTTCCTTTGTTTTCCTGCACAATGTGGCTGTGTGCACACACACACTCTCTCTCTCAATGGGTCTTTCACCCGCCACTCTCCTACAATAGACTCACTAACACACCACTGTTTGGAAACTATTGCAGGCCGTTTTCCTCTTCCCATTTCTCTTTGTTGGCTACTTCTGGGATGTACTCTTGCTCACAAGCAAGCCAAGAGGTCCTAGGCTACAATCAGCTGGATGTGAAGTTTAAAATGGCCATAATTTTGGATGGAGAGAGAAGCTAGTACTGTAGCTGGTATATATTTATGTATGTGCAAACTCTGCAATTCATCCACGATTTTGTGAACGAGGCTAAAGTCATTGAGAAGGCATGTAACGGTCTACACCAGCAATCACGGATTCTAGAGACTCCAGTTAGCATGAAAAGAGCCTCTAGTGGGAGCCCATTCACCTCTTGGCAGCTGGGGCTACCAGCAAATATGTCACTTTGCAGCTCTGGGCAGTGTGGGTCGTGGAAACACATGCCCAGCGGTATGAGTATATGCATATACTGGTGATTCACTCCCACTGCCCTGGGACCACGTGTTGATGGAGTGAGTGAGAGAGAAAGCTCTGCGTCTTGGCAAGTGGTGGGTTCAGGAGGGCAATTATTGAGTCTTGATAAATGGTAACGAGAGAAGGTAAAACAGGAGGATTTTCATGCTTATCTAGTGCGAACCCACAATTAGTGCAATTCCATAGCAAGCATAGCCACTGTGGATATGACACCGCAACAGTGAAGTGTAACTCTGGAGTGTTTTTTCTCGAGTGTTTTGTAACACTCACGCTACTTTTATACAGTGTAGTCCTTTCATTACCCTCGGCGCACATGTGTAGCGAGGGTACTGTAGTTGGGTCTGTGTGTCTGTCTGTTACTCTACATCTCACTTCTCGGGTGTTTGTTCGTCTCACAAAGGATACGACCTACTTAACGGGCAATGAAGGTCAGAAATTTCGAACGTTTTTTTCTGAAACTGCTCCGTTGCAAAGCTAGAGCGTGAAAAAGCCAATATGCAAATACACAACGGACGGGATGGCTTACCACAGTCGGATCGATCCGCGTGCTCTGCTTACCTCGGAGGCACCAGAAGATACAACGCAATGGGTATCTAGTAGTGTAGTTAGCCCGCGTCAGACTCTGCGCGAGCTGGCAAGAGACCACGAGTAACAGCTAAAACTAAACCCAGCCCATCAATTAGTGGTACGGCGCATGCATTTACTTACGTGTGCGCGTCACAATGCGCCAAGGGTTTGCACCTCAGTGCTTTTAATTAGTACAGTAATTTCTCTTTCTAGTAGAAAGATGTTAATTGGTTGCCTGGTGTATGTAATTACTGGTGATTTTAATTACGCAACACTGCACGTATTTGCATACTTGTGTGCCTGCTCATGTTATGTCCGACAAACTTAAAAAATATGCTTCAGGGTATTACAAGCATGTGGTGCGTGCGTGCGTGAGCGTCCCTGAGCGATATGCATGTGCTAATATGATTTAATTACGGCCTGGATTCCACAGGTGTCCGGGGATTTGCAAAGAGGCTGGGAGGGTACGAAGGGAGTCTGGAAGAAGAAACAGTTGTCTGCGTCTGTTTGTGTGGCCGCATAATTTACCAGTAGGGGTTAATTCTCTAAACATACTCTGGCAACAGGAATATGTATGTGTAGCGTTGTAAAGACAGTGTTTGTCTAGATCGAGGCTCCTAATTGGCGGTGAATTAGTGACTATAGTTCTCTGTGGCTGTGAATAAATGCCAGGTTAATAGGCGGCTCTGTCATGCCCAGTTAGCGGAGACTGCATTGGGGCTATGGTTCTGCTCATTGCCTGCATTAGACCTGATTATTTCTCTTCACTCCTCTGTCTCTGGCTGCTGTTTATGGTCAGGGAGGCTGTTTAGTACATAATGTTGTTGTACGAAACGGAGCAAGGCAGGGCACTGTACGTAGGTGTATTATGCTAGAATGGTGAATCAAAGGCCATTATATTATGTGTATGCATAGGTACAGTATCAAAATACAGGTGTCAGGAAAGATGCATTTCCAAGCCTGGATCTGCATATTATTCATTTTGTACACCTTTTTGTTTGTGTTGTGGTGCTTCGTTGCTGATGTGCGAGATATCTGTGAGTTTTAGCAAGAGTTGGTTGTTTTTCTGTCCTCTTAACAGTTTGCAAACGGAGCGAGTCCTTTACTGCTTTATACCCACAAAATCTTATCTTCCTCCTCCATACTGTGGGAAGGACACATTTACTCCATCTGTATAATAAGGCGTATGCTCACTCGTACATTCTGCCACTCCCTGGCCTTTTGTGCCATTCATTAATCCAATTTGGAGGTGTACTTGCAACTCGATCACGTGTCACATTGTGTTAACTGTGGCAGAGGCATGCATACTGCTCAGAGTGGATCAATGGGTTGTGCCTGAGGTATTTTCTCACACTGCACTTGCATTCCTGCCTCCTCCCTGGGGAGTAGAATGTTCCACGAGTCATGTGCACCAGTCTACTGTTGCCAATAAGTGCAGTTGCATGCAAGTACAACGTGTAGGTCTTGCCGTGCATAGCAAACAACACTGCACTAAGTTCAAGATACACGACAGATGTGACTGTAGGACCCCTTGCTAGGCAGTGTAGTTGTGATACTATACATCAGGTCTACGCAACCCCCATACAGACACTAATAACCCCAACCCCACCAACGATACGTACCCAGACTATTTGTCTCACTTTCTTTTGCCATATAGTTTCCAGTTCAAACCCAAACCAGCTATATAGTATTTTGTAGGTGCATGCATGTGGTTGTGCCTCCTGTGCAGACAGAGGTATGATGTTGGGTACTGTTGTTTAGTGGCAATGATTTGGATCAGTGATCTGTGAAAATGGCTTCCTGTATATGCAATATACTGGTGTACAATTCAGTACTGTGGTGTAGTGTAGGCCTGCACTACAGACAGACTGTGGTAACTGGATATACTGCTAGTATGCTGTGATCTCTCTTTGATCCTGCCCAGTAGAGGGCATAATGCATGTACCTGTGGTAGTATGGATCTATGAGCTCTGTGATGTGCTGTTTTACTCACACTAAACCCTCTCCTAGTGTACTTTGCTAGGCAGATCATAGTGTGTATCTGGTGCTGTAGACTGTTTGTATAACACCTATGAGTGCTCTGGTACTTGTGTTGACTCGGCGACAGTGTATTAATTGCACCTGGATAAACAGTACCTTGAGGTAGAGTGCTAAGCGACAGTATATTTTTGAAAAGAATGTAAACCTGTGTGTACCAATTTCCTTTCTGTGTTTATAGTGGGGTTCTCCGATAGAGTAGGCCACGATGCATACCAGGGAGGATTGCGTCATAATTGTAAGGTTATGATGTGAGCACTGTAAAAATTCATTTCAATTACTTGGAGTAATCACACTATAGTAATAGTACTATATAGGGAAGAAAGTTTGTAGCGCTTCCACCCCTAATTGACTATGTTACGTTTATGTGGGTTTGTGAATGGGGTACTTTGTACGTACATACTTGGTCAAGTACAACCCACTTTTGTTTGTTGTTTTATCCAGTGTACTATAATTATGTACCACGTTTTTGGCTACTACCATTCCTTAAATGGCTGGCATAGCATTAAGAATGGGTTGTCATAGTACGTTTACTTGTTCCAAGGATTGCCCTCTAAGGCACTCTCATTCTAAGCGGGTGGCATTTGTGTACGAGAAATGTAGTGGAACAGTTGCTTTGTGATGACGGGTGTAGTCGACATGTGAGATATTGCTGTCCTCGTGTGTGTGTGTGTGGGCCTGGCTTACTGTAGACAGAGTGTGGCCACTGTCACAGTATACACCCCACCGAGAGTAGTAGTCTCATTCTGTGTAGATACCTGATATATATCGCTTTACAACTCAAACGTGTTTTTTCTCCATCTCTCTCCCACCTTTTCCATTTCTCTCTACCCCTTCTCAACTTACCCCTCCATCCCTCTCTCACCTCCCCTCTCTCCTGCTCCCTCCCCATTCTGCTCACACAGAAGGAGAGGTTGTCAAGACAACCAGGTTGGTTTACCCAATGCTACAGAGTGTATGAATGCAGATATAGTAGTAAATAATCCCATGGGTCTAAAGAGTTGTTGGGGGAGTGTTGCCTACCCTTTGGGGTAATTGTGATGGTAATGAAAAGGGGTGCCCTTCATCTGGAAGTGTACATTGTACACATGTATTGATGGGAGAGCCAGAAAGATGTACCGTAGAATTATGTGTCTTGTAGTGACCTCTTTGAGGCTGTAATCAGCGTTAAGTAGCTGGCATGTCTACCATGTACTGGTTAATGGGTGTATACCCTACGTTTTCTGCAAACACGCTTTGAGAATACTCTCCATATCTGACGTTTTTAATAATAAGGTGCATCGACCGATATAAAGTGTTGCTTAAAATAACTTCCCTACTAAAAAAAGAAGTATATGTGAGTAGGGAGTGAATACTAGCAACTGTGAAGTGTTGCACTAAGTTGACTGTCGGCAGCTCTGATTTCAGACCCACGGTAGCATGGCCGGATTGTAGTGTAGTAGCGTCTATATACCTGGTTAAGTGTCAGATATTGGTATACATTTCAAAGGGAATCATTATCATATCGGTTTCCACGCCGTGGGTGTACTTCCTACCACCCAGACACAGACAGGGTCTAGAGAGAGAGACAAAAACACGTCCACATGCATCACTCTGTTTGTGACCTGCCAGAATTGGCAATCATGCCTGATTGGTCCGCTGTGATGGACTGGCCGTCTCCCACAGCTGTGTCCCCCCTCTCATCCATTTTTCCCACGCTTTCTCCCACTGTACCACTTTAGTTACTAATCACCTCCTCCTCCTCCTCTGAGGTGGACTGTTTGCAGTTCTCCTACAGCTGTGCCCCTGCTCCTGTTTTCAATACTTTGTCCTACTGTTTACAGTGAAACCTTTGTATAAAGGACACACTTGGACCCCATGGAAATCTACGCAGAGGTGTCTTAATGTGCAACAGTATTAGAATGGGTCCTACATAGAAAGGTGTCCTTATTTGGGGGGGCCTTTATAACTGTGTACAACTTCACTTGTATATACTCATTTCTCTCAACCCCCTCCTCCTTCCCCTACAGCATGAGGCCAAACATAGGCTACGAGGGAGAGTTTTACCCCGACACAGGCCACACTGGCAGCCCCCCACCCCCCCTCCCCAACCACCCCTCTGTCCCCTCTCCCTACAACACAATGGGGTCGACTGCAGACTACGAGATAGTCGGCCCGGGGAGCCACTACCAGCGACTGGAGCGACCCACACTCAAGGCCACAGGCGGGATGATGTCGAGACTCGGCTCAATCCAGGACACTTTCAGCCCCTCTACCACACTCACCTCTGTGTACCCCCTCTCCCCCTCCAGTCGTAGCGAGGTACCAATTATTGGAGGAGTTCCCCCTCCGCTCCCAAGCACGGCTCGTCTGGGAGGGGCAAAGATGCTGTGCTCCCCAGAGTCCTCTGCCGTGTTTGACAGCGCCTTCCACACTGGCGTCGTGGACATTTCCAGTCCGTTGGATCGTGATCGTGTCGACAGCACCTCCATGCTCATCCCCAAGGAGAAAAGGAGTGTCTCTACGATTGGAACTGGGGAGTTCGAGGGGTTGTACACCCCGCGAGGTCTGAGAAACTCACCCACCTCCCCCAACCAGGTGAACCACCCGCTACAGAGTGTCCCTGAGTCAGGGACGAGCTTCCCAGAGCCCCGTAACCCACATCCCTTCCCCACCAGCACCACCTACGAGAGCATGCCCGGAGACGAATCGTCCTGCAGCGGTAACACGATGGTGGCCAGCTATGAGAAACCGCTACCCAGCCCCACCAAGTCCGGTCGTCATCCGAGGGCTGTGACCCTGCCAGTGAGCCCTCCTCCTTCAGACGGTCGAGCAAGAGAGGCCACAGTGTCCGTCCACCACAACTGTTTCAGAGATGCAGGCGGCTCCGTAACTCTCAGTCCCCACACGCAACAGGGGCTGGAGCTGGCTACCATGTCGGGGCCCACCTACCACACTCTGGAGCAGTCCAGTGATGTCAACAACGGCCCTCGTAGTCTCACTAATGGCTTGTTCTCTGAGCCACCTCCGCCATACCCGGCAGTAGAGACTGCAGATCTCACCCTGGACTCAGAGTCTGGTAGCAACACCCTCACTCCTGGGTTCCCAGTCGTGTCTGCTGACTTCGCCGACACACCGAGCGACGGTCCATTCCCAGTCTCCAAAGTCCGGCCGCAGAGACGACAGCTGGCCAGCGAAATTTCGTCAGATTTCACCGGAGAATCGGACTACCCGCAGCTTGATGATGCCCTCACAGACTGCACGGGTGGTAGCTCTACCACCGCCTACCCTGAGAGTGAGTGGACAGGTGGGACATCAACGGTAGGAGCCAACGGAACGCTAGCTGGGGATTCCACCATTTTCAACTTCAACGGGAGACCATCGTCACACAACGGCAGTATCAGCAGCGCCCGCACAGTCACACCTCTGTCAGACGGTGGTTCGGGACTCCACAGACCTTTGTCCACCGAGAGCTCGCAAAGGGCACCGTCTTACGACGGAACGCCAAACAGATCTCTATCCAACGGGGAGACTCCTAGCATATCACCGCTAAATGGAATGACATCGCCACACGAGACCTTGTCCATTGGAGGGAGTGTAGTACCTAACGGAAGCTGTTCGGTGACAGTGCAGTTTCCTCGTGTTCCCGCTGGTTCCTCGCATACGGTGCCGGCTAACAGTGGAGGTAGTGCAGTTAGCACCCAGGGAGGGGGGCCGATGTCACATACAATAAGTTCACCCAGAAACCACTACAAGAGGCTAGACCCAACCACTATGGAACCCAGGCTCAAGTACACGAGACTAAATGTTGGTAAACTGACCGTAGTTTGAGATCAGAGTTTCTATAATAATTGTACATGTCTTTTTTCTATGTCCTCATGTTTGCATTCTATATTGTGTATTACAATGTTTTTGTAGTCGTCATTTTTGTATTACTGTGTTAGTTTGTTGTACCACTTATAATTGCACTGACAGTTTTACCCATTGAGATTATGGGTGTAAATTTTCTGTAACCCCATTATCCTGAACGTGTACAATAATATGAATAATATCACTGCTGTAACATGTTTCCTGGAAAGCAAAAAAACTGTGCGAGACACGAATGGCGTGAGATAGTTCAACTGTGCAGGAAGTTGGGAAGTTAGGAACCAGTGAATCCTGTCGTACTTAGAATTGTAGTGGTACAGTGAATAACCCCATCATGCAAAGGCAGCACAACCTGCTATAATAATTATTATAGTGTGTGTGTGCTTTATTAGGAGAGGTTTAACCCTTTGGACGCTGTGGGCATCTCCTTATTATCAGCTGCAGTTGATAATGTATCTATGTGGTAATGAGAGGCCTGAGCATGAGCGACCATAATACACACTGATTATACTAACAAGGTATTATAAAATTTATTCCCAGCAAGCAGCATTTTCCATTATTGTATGGTGTACAAACACAAGGGTATGTATGTAGTGTATACAAACACAGGGGACGTGAACATCATTAGTATGAGACTATTATAAGGGTTAACACAAGAACCATGCTCTGTAGTAACTCTAGAGTGGAGTTGTACTTGTGGCACTCTTGTAGCTCTCGATAAAATCCTCCATGCCCGACATGTCCTCGTAGCTCTCTGACATAACACTGACACAGTTGTGCTGCCTCGCTGCACCAAGCAGCTTCCTGGGTGCCAGCGGGTACGCGGCCAGTGGCCGAGTGCTCCCTGCACTGTCACCACGACCTCGGATGGATGCCACCTCCTCTTCCTCCTCATCGACTTCGTCATAGTCTGGCTCCTCATCCTCAATCAGTCTAGCCAGAGACCCACTGCTCTGCATGGGTGCTGCCGCGCTCCCTGACTGGTTGTAGTAGGTGGGATCTGGTTTCTTGGCCAGGGTGTCATACAGGTCTCTGTTATGAGGCTTGGAGCTCCTCAAGGTATCAGGGGCTTCGTTGGGACGCCTCCTGGGAGAGGCCGTGTCGTGGTAGTGTTTGGGGTCAATAAGACTCGGGAGAGATGCGGCTGTTTTCTTTGAGATGAGCATCGGAGTGGTTCGGTCCGATATTGATATGAGCGCCGCGTTTTTGTAGTGGCCGATGCCACTTTCGTCTCTTCTCCCAACCTTTGATGATAGGAAGGGACCGTTGAGGTGGGGTAGTCGGTCCACCTCGTGGTGTACTCGGTCACCTCTGCCGGTGGCCGGCTCAGGCTTCATGGAGTAGATGTCATTGTGCGACATGCTGTAGCTGTCCAGAGCGCTGTCTGCTATATCGTCGTAGATGTCCTGTGAGAACCTGTTGCTCGGTTGGTATGGTGGGGCAGCTGTAGTGTAGGAAGTGGGCCCGGTGGGTTGCGGACTAGTAGGGCGATTGGTGTTCTTTATCGGAGGTTTTAGAGCTGGGTGAGGAGGCCGTGGAGGAGGTGGCTTGGCCTGTGTGGTGTTTTCTTTCAGTGCAGAGGCTTGTTGTTCCCCCGACGGAGGTGCTGCTGTAGCTGCTGGTGGTGAGATGACAGGGTCAGTGAGGTTCTCCATTGAAGCTTCCTCATTCACTGCAGGATAGATGGTCGCATACACGTTTAGCACACACAGTTTGTACAGAACATGTGTGGATTCCTCTATGGTCACAATAATGTGTTCAAGGAGGGTGGTAAACAACATTATTGTGTCTTTATTCGTTGGCATTGAGTGTGAAAGGCCAATAAGTGCCATTCACTGTATATACCGTTGAGGGTTTCTATAATATCCACAACAAACATTATAGGCACGCAACAGTGAAACTCTCCACACAGCAGTACGTAGGGCTACTATTGATCTGCTAACACAAACAAGCAGAAGGACATTGGCAAGCAATGTAAACTCAAGCTCTTTATCCGCATGCTTGCCCTCAAATAGAAACCACTGCATCTACATGCTTGCCCTCAATTAGAAACCACTCCAGCAATGCAATGAGCACAACATGGGCTAACATTATGCATGCACATACACCTACTCACCTCTCCTTCTCTTCTGCTTCCCCACAAGGTTTCTTCCCCTGCGACCACAGGTCATGATTACAGCTGCTATGACCAAGAGGACAGCCACGATCACGGGCAGCATGAGAGAGGGAAGTAACACAGACACCAGTCTGCTCGTCTCTCCACCCTCTTCTCTGAATGCTGGTGGAGGGCAGTTGGTAGCATCCAGATCTGAGGCAGACATAGTTGAAGATGACGGCATAACCACAGGGGGCTCTGACAGGGTCACGTTGTCCAAATCGTCCACTGATACATCTGCACATTTGAGGCTGGTCTGGTGGTAGTAGTTTAATGTCTGGGGGCATAACGGGAGGAGGGGAGAGATGTAGTAGTCACGCTCAGCGATTGCGGTTGCTTCACTCCTCGCCAAGTCGGTGATATCGGTGGTGTTCCTGATTCCCTCCGATGCAATGAGTTTGACACCAGAACCGGTCGAAGACGCTCACCCCATGCCTGTTATCCTAGCCTGGGAGTGGTACAGCAGGAAGACATCTCCCGTGACCCTATCATCTGATCAATTCTATCACCAAAAGTCGTTGTACCATTCAACAGGAGCTCCTGGGGGTCATCAGGTATCGGTTTACCCACTAGCTGAGCAAACCAGCGGATCTCAAAGTCTGATGGACTTCCTCCTATGCTTCGGTGAACAGCTGCCATGCACTCTATTCTGAGGCTGAATCGAGTGGTGTCCAGGTAGGGGTTGCAGGTTAGCTGGCTGGGAGGTTGGGTGAGGTAGTATACCCTACACTGCTCTGGAATAACAAACAAAAAATGATCGGTTGGAGAGAGAGTTATAATGTTGAGTTGTGTACAAACAAATATACATATGCTCCTGCTGATAGCTCAAAGACCTAACTAGTAGTAAACAAAACAGCAAAGCATAAGCTTGTAAACTGACATTGTGGTTTGTGTTTGTACCCACAGAATCTACTGAAAAACCAGTCAATACCTTGTCCATCTGCAAGGAGGAGCACTGAGAGAGCTGCAAGTAGCCACCATATTCTTAGCTTCACTGCTGCATTCATGGCAATGGACCAACACCAACTCTGCTGCTCTTCTAGCACTCAAGCAGGGCAACAATACAGGAGCTCCAACTGATCCTCACGCAGTCTTTACCTGGAACTAGTGGCCGGGCTCTATTGTGCTCCTACACAACAGCAGCTAGCACGAGCATTATTGAGTCTGGCTTCATTGTTTAGCCAGCAGTGACATCCTTCATGTGGGACTAATTGTGTACTGCAGTACAGCCGGCAATATATACGAGGGTGCCATTTGGCACAAAGGTTTTGTGCCAACTGAGAATCTCAAGCAACTGTTGAGGTGACGCTAATCGATTTGTCAACAAGGCATAAAAGGAGAGTTATCAACAGCAGGCCAGGGCTTGGCGTGGGTGCCAGCCAAGCTATGCAAATCGCATCATCCACTAAGTTTCCGTGACACCCGTGAAAGTAATCAAATTCTTGCACGCAATATAGGCATGCAAATCATGGCAGGTGGTCACATAATCAGGGATTATTAATCGACACGTGATGTACTACAAATCACAAAATTGGCATTATATTATAACAAAATTGAGTTATAAAAGGCTACCATAACACATTGACACAGAGACTAATTCAGTGTGGTCTGGGCTCCTCATATATTGGCTGCTCTTCACGAGAATTGGACGGACTGCACTGCTGTGGCACTGTGTACAGTGCCAAGTAATCTTGTGTCTCCGTCTCTATTTCCTGGTACGCCTGCCCGGCCTCATCCTCTTCCTCATCCTCCGTGCCAACTCTGCTGCTCGGGACTATGTAGCCGTTGCTCGTCGTTACTGTGAGAAGGAGCTTCTCTCTGCTCGTAGTTCGAGGGTTGCTTTGTAGAACGGGCGGCGGTTTTCTTGGGTGTGGTTTGTTTGTCTGCATGGGTGACTTGGCCCTGGTCATGTACAGGTGCGGTGAGTCAACAGCGTTCAACTCCAGTGACTTATAAGGCTTTTTTTTTGGGGGCGAACCCTGTTCTTTTCGGCTATCACCATCAAATTCATTTTTAGTAGCAGACAAATCAACTCCTTTTCTGTCGGTGATTTTCAGTGGCCTCTGTAGCTGTCTGTGCAGTACTGCACCTCGACTCTGGGCAGAGATGGGTTTGTGGAGAGTGGGTGGAGGTCTCCTAGGTTTCTGTGGGACAACAAGTGAGGGAATGGAGAGAGGTGGGGCTCTCTCAGACACAACTGTGTCAGGTGTCAGTTCTGGAGATGGAGTCCTCGGTATAGAGGGTGGAGTCCGGTTCACCGGGCCAACAATGTCATTTTGTGGTACAGGAGATCCCCATTCTGGTCCTAGAAAATGTACGAGAAAAAACCAACGACAAATTTATTATTGAGTGATAATGTTACTAATGCACACTATGGTTGCGATTCTTACTATTTTTACTATATACCAATGACAAGATCATTATTATAACCAATGACAAACTTAGCTATAATATAATGTAGCCACTATGGTTGCGATACTTACCGTTCCTTTCATTGGAGTGTTTGTTGTTCTTCTTTCTTCTCAAGCAGAGACAGAGCACTAGAATACATGCTACACAGATCAGCGCTATGACCACACCACCACCAACACCAACTCCTACTATGATGGCAGTATTCGCTGGAGCAGTGATGTTGTCTTCACCACTGCCACTCCCTATGTCACTACAGCTCTCACTATTGGTAGAGCAAGGTATTATGACTACTGGATCGTCTGCCACAGTATTCCTGTGCACACATACTGACTCTGCAAGGTGAAATGCTGTGTCTAGTGGACAAGGAGGCAGCGAAGAGTAGAAATCAGCTCCATACACAGTCACTTTATTTGCAAAAACATCAGGAGTCGTGGAGTTTGCTTTCAGTTCAGTGTCATGTGTGGAGAGCTTGCACCAGTAGCTGTGGCTACTGTTAGGTGGTGGATGCCCGAATATTTTGAGTACTGACTGGTATATGATGGTGCCCCTGACATCTGATTCAGTAGGAGTCTGCTGGTAAAGCCTTTCAGACTCTTTCAGGATTCGTCTTTGCTCGGTTTGCTGTATCCAATGTATCTTTGAGTCATCTCTAGTCCTTGTAGTCTGAGCCACAGCACACTGCAGGCTGATACTGTACTCTAGCTCTCCAGTCAGCTCATTTAGCTGGTAGGGATTGCATGGAAGATCACTGGGAGGTTGCAGCAAGTAGATGTAGTCACAGCTTTCACCTTCTGGAGAAGCATGAATTTAGTCATACTACCTAACTACATTATAGGTTTAGAGCAAATTAACTTACTTTCAGCTCTGCTGCATTGGAAGGAGAAGCTCAATATCCATAATGCTAGCAGTAGTACTGAGAGCAAATCCCACCGTAGCTGCTTCATAACTGCCGTCAATTGATTGCATGCACTCTTACTCACAAGACTGAGTGATCTTACTGTAGTGTTGACTGGTGTGGTTAGGCTGAGAGCAGATGTAGGACTTTTGTGTATAAATTTGAGTAAAGGGTGTATGCTGTGGTAAGTATGGGCATAGCTCTCACGGTGTATATGGAAATCAGGCCAAACTGACGCAACATATCTTTCCCATGTTTTCCGTGTACGTTGAAATATGGTCAGAATTACTACACCTGAGGCTAAGCTTGTCATGCGCCTGGATATGCTTCACGAACCACGATATCCCATTGTAGATGAATGGGGTGTAAACAAAAAATAGTTCATTGTATATACACAACATATTTGCAATGGTGAAGGTGAATGATTTGTGAAGTTATTTCTTTCAGTCAGTTGCTGGGACCCTATTTGACATGAGGTACTCCAGGTTCTCTTGCAGTGTCTGTACGTTGTAGTGGGGTACGTCCCTACGAACAGCTCCCCATTTCATCCGCAGGTAGTGAGCGTTGTGTGCGGCTGGCCACCCTTCGCACAGCCCCTCCCAGTCAACCTCCTCCTCTTCCTCCACCCCCTCCAGCGACGCCAGGACACAGATCAACTTCAGGTCGTCCGACTTTGTCCATTTCACGCCTGCCTCTGGACTCCTCTTCCACGAGAGACTCGAAACCCATTTCTGGTGGCACTGCATTTCAGTTCGGGTCCCGACCTTTGAGGCTACGTCTCTCCAGCTGACACTAGGGGGAAGATCATCCCCTTCTCCACCATGTTCCTGTCGGAGTGTGGCCATCACGTCAAACAGCTTTTGTTCTTCCTCTTCGCTCCATCGCCCGCCCTTTCTAGGGTTCCTGAGGCTCCGGAAACGATCGAGTACGGCACGGCCGGTTGTTCCCATGTGTCTCCCAATCTCGGCCCATCTGTTCCCGTGAATTTCGCGCAGCCTCATCAGTTCCCTGTCCATCTCCTCAGTCCACCTCCCAACATAGTTCTGGACATTGAACACCTGTATTGCCTTCCTGTAGATGAAAAACAGCGGCCTCTGGATCCCTTTCCCTATAAACTGGTAGAAATTGCGATGTTCTCTCCTGTGGTTGGATCTACCCATGCTCAGAATGAACGTGGCAATCTCCTTTACTCTGTTCTCCTTCATGAAGGCCTTGACGTTACGTTTGAGTAGCCTGAGTTCCTGGACCGACCATCTCCCCTTCTTCCACACCAGTCCGTCTTTCTCCATCAACTCGCGGCCTTCCTTGCTCGTCCGGTACCACCGTCGGTGAAGGTCGTCGTACTGGTCTTCTTCTTGGTAGAACGTTTGTAGTGCCAGCTCGTGGGCTCCTTCGTCTTCCAGCTCATCTCCTCCAATAACGATAGGCTGGTAAATGCCTTTCCTACCGCTAGATGCCGTAGACGGAGAAGAACCGCTCGCCGTTGTCATCGTTGTACGGTGTGCTTTAGTTAGAGTGTTGCGCAGGCTTGACCTTTTCCCTCGCATTGCGCATGAGCGAATCCGCTTTTGAGTTTCCAGGTCCAAATGGCGAGTGCTCGGGTGGTAGTGAAGGTTGCTGTGCTGGGAGAACCTAAAACAGGCAAATCTAGCATCATCAGGCGCTACGTGGACGGAAAATTCTCTGGCAGCAACAGCACCGGCATCGACTTTCGTCAAAAGTTCATATCTGTCATTGGCCAGGAATACTCGTACGAGATATGGGACGTGCCCAACTGGACGCTGTTGGAGAACCTGGGTGCCGATTTTTGGAGGGACATAAGTGGAATCGCGCTCGTTTTCGACGTAACGAAGGCGTCCTCGTTTTGCGTGTTCGACAAGCTGCACAGATGTGTGGCAAGTGTTGTGAGCAAGGAGGACCTACCTCTGGTGGTGGGAGGGAACATGGTGGACCGAGATCCCTCCGTGAGGGACGTATCTTCTGAAACGGCGGAGGGCTGGTGCAAAAACCTCGACGCTCTCTACTTCGAAGTCAGTGCCATGACTGGGTTTGGTGTGAATGAGATGTTTTTGGCCCTGGCAGAGAGGGCTGTGCTGTTTTACCACCACCACCATCCCACTGAACAGGTATGAACATCCATCACGTTTTTTGTCATGTTGGTGTTAAAACCACTGCAGGGAACTTTCTCTCTGACTAATGTACAGTATGTGTCATTGCATATGTGCATGTGTGGGGAAGGCTCAGCCAAGTCTCTTCTTTGACAAGCCCTTATGTAATTAACCTCTGAATGGAGTGGGGCTTGTATTACTAATATAACCTCTGAAGGGAAGGTCTTTTTTAGAGGATCCCCATTGTAGTAAACACTGATGTCATTGTAACTCGATATGATAGCACTGTTTTTATGGATCTATATATACTCTGTACACATACACACACACTGACTCACAAACACAAACACGCACACAGCTCCCCAGGAGGTCCACAAGATTCTCTGTGCAGCTGCCCCTACTCAAGAAAGTCACCACTAGGTTTAAACGTGGTCGAGCAAACACCGTACCATTACCAGTAAGCAACTCCATAAGTTTTAGGTGTGTTGATAGCTTCCTGCTCCACATAGGGCGGGGAAGAGGATGTGGACAGTGAAGACATTGCTGCACCATCTCCTTCTTCATCAGTGTTTGCCTCGCTCCCAATCCACATCCGTGTTCCCTGGCACTCCAAGAAGAAAACAGAAGAAGCAAAGGAGCAGCTGCAGGAAGCGTCTGTAAAGCAGGTCGATGAGCTACAGAACCAGCTCGAACATGAGCAAACGAAATCTCAGATCTTGAGGAAGAGAGTCGAAGAGCAAGAAGAGGAGTTGGCAGAGAAGAACCATCTTCTGCGGGAGCTCCAGCAAACGCTATCAGATAAAGAAGCTCACTTGCGGGAGACTGGAGGAAATGAACAGAAATCTGGAGAGGCAAGTAGCAGAGCTGCGGGCAGAGAAGGAGAGGGCTCTCCAGGTGTCACCGTGGTGGGAGGTGGAGAAGGAGGAGGTTACGCTCAACAAGATGGAGATACTGGGGACAGGGGCCTGGGGTCTAGTGGTGGAGGGAGCCTTCAGGGGCAGAGTGTGGCCTCAAGTGTCTCCACAGTATCATACACAGCCCCACTTCTCCAGATCGTCCGACGAAGGTCGAAATAATGGCCCAACTGCGGCACCCCCACCTCCTCTTGTTCATAGCAGTGTCGGAGGGAAAACGAAAGACAGTCGCGCCTATATATCCCAGATCCTCCTTATCCTTGTCCCCCCTCACCTCAACGCCATGAACCCTTCTCCCTCCCTCTGTTGATCCCCGCAAGGTCTACAATACCCCAAAAATATCCATCACACCACCCCATCCTCGTCCACTTATTCTCTACCCCTGCTCCTTTCCTGCCACGCATTATTCTATTCAATGCTTACCTCTGCCTATTCTTTCTCCACTGATCAATCCCTTACCCACCTTCTCTACGATATCCTCTTTCCCTTCTCATCCCCAAACTGAATACCCCACGCTGCCCATTTTCTCTCACCCCTTCTGTCTGCTTTTACGTCTTCCTATCAACTTCTCACATATCTCTTTCCCCGACCCTCCCCCGTTCTCCATACCCTAATCCTTGAACCCCCCTTCCCATTACTTCCCCTCGTTATTCCTCATAGTCTCTCACTTTCCATCTCAATTCCTTGCGTTCTCGCCCACCTTTTACTCTCCCTATCTTACTCAACACCACCCCCCTCTACACCCTTCTCTCGTCCCCACTTGGGTCCTCTCATCATCACTGAGCGTCTCGACACAACTCTTAGACGATCTACGAATTAGGTCAGCTTCAACAGTCGAATATTGTCAGTGTTCTTCAGGGACGTGGATCAGCCCTCAACTACCTACACTTGCACGCCCCACTATCATCCAAGAGACGTGAGCTCGGCCAACATTTGCTCGAAAAGAAGTCGAGTGAACGTGGAGGGCGAAACTGTCTGATTTTGATCTGCTAATCTCATGCGCCAGTGTTCCCCGTAGGTCCGGGTGCCCATTGTATATGCTGGCTCCTGAGGTGAGAACTGCAGAGAGTGCATACCACAAACACCAAAGTTGATGTGTACAGTTTTGGCGTATGTTGGCGAAGTACTACTCTGTCAGTTTCCGAGTGTTGAGGAGCTCCCTGCAATGCTGGACACAGTCAAAGTTGTTTGGCCCCAGGCCTACCTCTGGTGTGCAGCTGACTAGAGAGAGCCCGAGATAGACCAACTATGGTCTCAGTGTTGGGACAACTTGAACACTCAACATTTCTGATGCAGA
>CASHTH010003400.1:0-14745 GCA_030341885.1 Geodia barretti
AAACTCATTCCGCCCAAAAAGGTTCAGCAGCAAGAAATCATGGAGGGAAACACGGTACAGGATATAATCAGGTTCATGGAAGACATGGCTGGCATTGAGTACGATATTTACCACTCAGCCGCTAGGAGGTTGGCTCAGCAACAGGTAGAAGAAGAATGGAGAAAGAAAAACATCAGTTTCGAACCACCAGCTCTAGCCATACAAGAGATTCCATACCAAGACCTAAAAATAGAGAAGGAGATTGGGAATGGTGGATTTGGCACCGTGTTTGCATGCTTGTGGAATGAAAAACCAGTTGCCTATAAAAAGTTTATACAGCAGCAATTAATGTCAAGGAGGGCAAAGCGAGATTTTGCAAAAGAGATGAAGATCCTAGTCAGCCTCGATCACCCATGCATAGTGAGGTTGTTTGGTGCCGTTCTTGAGGAGCGGTGTCTTGGGATAGTGATGGAGTACTTGTCACGCACGCTTTATCACGCTCTGTTCAATGACGAATCAGAATTTGAGGACGAAAAGAAGAAAAAGATTGTATCTCAGCTTGCCAGCGCCCTGCAATACCTTCACACACCCCCGACAGAAATTTCCCATTGCGATATTAAGAGTCAAAATGTGCTGCTAGATATGGATGACAATGCCAAGCTGTCTGATTTTGGGCTTAGTTTGATAAAGAAAAATTCAGAAGCATCTCGATCTTCAGCTGCACCAATTCCTGCCCGAGGTACTCCGCGATACTCTGCACCGGAGGTCCTGCGTGGAGAACTTCTAACTCAACAGCAATTTTCAAAAGCCGACATATACTCCTTAGCCGTTTGTGTTTTTGAAATAGTCACTGAGGAAGAAGCATACTATGGGCTCGGTGAAAAACAACTGGAAGCTCAAGTGGGTAAGGGGAACTTGCGTCCTAAAGCTGAATCAGAAATTGCTTTCTCAGCAGAACTCTCTGCCTTCCTTGAATCGTGTTGGGATTCAACTGCCGATAATCGTCCCACTTCCACTCAAATTGTTGATCAGTGGAGCAAAATAACTGATTTGCTTGCATGAACAAAAGAACTTGAACAATGTCAGCTTAGTTTACTTAGCGCTGCAACTCTTGCATAGCTAATGAAGTAGTTAAGTATGATTTAACTTTCTCATACCACAGTTGATTTTCCTTCATATCTGGTTAATGTCATTTGCACAATTCTAGACGTGGCATGTGTGATCTAGTTCACATAGTGCGCATGTGCTATGCATGTGCTTGTATTATTATGAAGGGTCTGGCTACAATAACAATTTTGGACATGATAGCTCACTCAAATACAACCGTCTCTGCATTATGTCCCAAGTATAATACATATAAGAGTTCTACTTTTTATTAGTAAGTTTTGGTACATATGACCCAGAAAGTTCAATTTCATTAACTGCTGGCAGCACAAGAACTTCTGCCAGTTTCTTCCACGAGTATTCACTTTTCAAACCAGACTTCCACTGGCTAAAACCCTCTGTCATACACTCTTGAGGAGGGTCCAGTTCTCTACACTTTGTGGCATAAATCCCATTTAGTTCCCAATCCTTGAAACCAAGCCCAAGTCCTATGCTTCTCCACTTCACCTTTACTCTAACACCAACTATATTGATCAGGTCAACCAGCTTTGGTCTTGGGAAACTTGCAAAGTCTGTTGAAACAAAAGAAACTATATGTAATAAACCTCGGTGATCAGATAAATAGATATTATAGATACAAAATTACCTTCAGGTTTGATATTTCCTTTTGATCCTGTGTAACAAGATTACATAATATGAACATCTCCCACATGGAAGAAGCATGCTGTTAATCTTGCATGTACAGTATAAAGGTCGCAATATGCACAATGCATGCACCTTTGTTGCTTTCGAGACGCAACGTATAAAATATCGGTCTTGGCATGAAAATACGATTGCATAAAGTTTAAGTATCCTTGAAATGAGGGGGGAATTGAATTGATCACTACAGATGCTGGCATGCTTACCATTTTCTCCACTATCGTCAACAATAGAACCCCCTGGCCCTATGGTTTGACACATATTATGGTCATATCCATAAGAAATAATTCAGATCTCCTCACCATCATCTCTGTCAGTGCCACTACCCGTGTCTGCAGATGATATAATAAACCTCTGAAAAGAACCCTCTGGATAAAGGACACCTACTCTATGAAGAACCCCCGTAATGTAATATAATAATATGTACATTAAACGCCTCTGAATAAAGGACACTTTTGATGTCCCCTGTGTCCCTTATTACGAGGTTTCACTGTAGTTCATGAGAAATAAGGCTAACATCGTACCCATGGGAGTCTGCTCTTCATCTGCAGCACCTGTGTGTATGTGTGCCATACATCAGTGGCCATAAGTCCAAATTCTCAATTGGTATCCATACCTTTTGAGTAAAACAAGACAATGTTGGTTTTGTCACAATCAGACAGCTCAATCGGAAGCTCTGTTGGTCCTACATATTTATTGGCTCTTACTACTTCCGGTATACTGTTGAATATTGCATAAAACAATAAAACCAAGCATGAAATGTGATACTTACAGATAGTGCATAACGCTCTCCTTGTCGTATTTGCTCTTCTGAGAGGCTCCCCTGGCAAGTGCTGCCCACTGCACACGAATTTTCTCATCAATTTCCGCAGGAGGCAAACGCTGCGTTAAATACTCTTTGAGCTTTCTAGGGTCGGTCAGCGGCGGGGCATCGGGGTGCTGATGCTCATGTTTCAGATCGAGAGCATGCCCAAACTCATGTCGAATGGTGCGCTTGTAGAGGGAAGGGCAATTATCTGGTGATTTGAGATCCAGCCACATTGTGGGATCTCCTGCTTTGACCCGAGTTGCAGCAGTACCAACTTTAGAGCGTGGGCATCCAGAATCTACTGGCAGGAAGAATGCAGTTTTGAATATACATTAGATCAGCGTTCATAATGGGTCCGTATGTCGTTTGTGTTGTGTGTGTATCACAGCATCACCACACATTTTTGTGAACAAGTGCTAAAGGGCAGTTGACATGCACTGTTCTCATGGACATGTGAATCAATCTACCATGCACACAAGAAGCCTCAGTCTTGGTACTCAGACTCTCCCGTAATGATGACACTTATGTGAGCATGTGTATTAGAGAGTCGGTAGACTCTAGCTATATAGGGATGACGCGGGTGAAATCTCACGTGATCCGCGTACAAAACGACTAAAAACTCGGTGAGAATCACTTGCTAGGCCTTCAAAACATACTAGCAATAGTCTACGGGCCCATATCTACCTATACATGTCCCCCAAGAGCTCATACGCACCTTCAGTCGTCCACGCGAGAATTCGCTCATACGCGATTTCACGATTTTCGTGTCATCATATTCTTCATCTTCTTCTTCTTCTTCTTCTTTAAACCCGCTATCTCCTTACCAGTACCAGTTCAAGCACTGATTTTTTCACTGAAGGTCTCCAATTTCGCCGGAGGTGTGCACGGACATCAAGCGATCGTTTCTTTCTTGCCGCTAGTCACTACGGTAGATCATGGAGCTCTTCCCTGGTCGACCTGAACAACGCCATTTGCTGCTTACTCAGCATCAGTGATCCGCGCGCATGCGCCAGGCAGGGGCGTTGTCCAATGTGCTTGCGAACGTATTCTACCGGGCGAGTTGGCAGACCTGCAGAGGAACTGTCAGCCTCCAGTACCTTCTGTAAGTAAGTGTGCACATTTCCAACTGGCTATCTTGCTGTTGATATGCACGAAGAGCAACTTGCCAGAGTCTGCGCGGTGTTACGCGAGCCTTGCGGGGCACTCAGTCAAATGGGCCTTCATTGTTTGTCCCCCCCAGGTTGTAGCCTGATTACCAAAGCCTGCCAATGAAACCACAACCATGTGCAATAATCTAATTACATCCTTGTTGAAGACAATACATGGTATCTAGCAGTCCATTAGCTACTACTTTCAATTTGTCTATGGTAGCCTATCTACAACATAGCCATGAACATCAGAGTGACTGTAACAATAAATGCAGTGTTGCCAGAAGCTGTTAAAAATAGTGGAAACAAGTGGAAAAATCATTTCTTCAAAATGAAAGGGGGATATAGGGATGGCTTGAAGCACCAAAAAGGAAGAAACAAGGGGTCATTACACAGCAAAGTTGCACAAAGCTACATGACACCATCCCTATATCTTTGTTTTATTGTTTATAAGCAAAGTTTAATATCAAACAATACCAAACAAAGATATAGGGATGGTGTCATGTAGCTTTGTGCAACTTTGCTGTGTAATGACCCCTTGTTTCTTCCTTTTTGGTGCTTCAAGCCATCCCTATATCCCCCTTTCATTTTGAAGAAATGATTTTTCCACTTGTATACCCACGTGTGAAAACTGAGTATCTTTGTTTGTTGTAAAAATTGCTGTATGGGCTTGAAAAAAAACAGATCTAGGTATGCATAGATTAGTATTGTGTAATTACCAATAAACTTCACTCTGATGTCAGCGGTGTCATCTGCACCACATGGCACAAACTCTGGCACAACATCTTTGCCTTGCTCAACCCCACATTGATGCCACTCATTGGCTATCTTGAGGATCTCTTCTTCAGTGATATGACCACGTCCATCATTAGGCCACGCCGGAATCCTGTCGTCTAAGAAACGCACTTTTAGCGTCTTCCCTACCAGCCAGAGGTCTTCATCTGTTAGAACCCATAATTCATCTGCTCTGCCGTCATCTTTCTCAACCAGAGTCATCCAGTCAGTGTAGCACATCATGTCTGTTTTTGTAAGGGAATGTTGCAGTGCTGACAATACCCTTACTCCCACATGACTAATAGGTTGTTTTGACTGCTTCTATGACTACCTCATCAGTTATGTGTGTGGGCTCAATTGGAGGGTAGGGTACACAGTATCAGTGCAGTCTGCATGTTTAACGAATTCTCAGTAACTAGAGGCTCTCCTGCATAAGCATTGGCTATAGTCTAGAGATCTGTGCCTGGACCATACCAACTGCTTCATTTTCTGATGCCTCTGCAGAACCTGCGACAGAGAATAATAAACACTTCAGTAAGACTCGGCAGCGGAGTTCATCACCAATCTATGCATCAGCTAATGCTCTATGCACCACAGTATAAAACCATGTTGCACATTGCGTTGTGCAAGACTGACCTGGACTATCGCTTCCTATTACTCCTGTAGCAACTGTAGGTGCTGTAGACAGAAAAGCACAGCTTATTCTAACGGGAATGTGGCAGTATGGGCTAAATTTACTAAAACGGTAACCTAATTGCGTTCTAGCACTGGGCCCCATTGTTTAATTATATTTTTTAGTAACATTTATCCCCTATGTACTGACACACTCTGGGCCAGTCTCCATACGCATATATGGCATAAGTAGGGTGGGATAGGAACAGAATTCCTCTTGCCCCCACATAAACATTTTATACATAATCAAATTTGATACAACAGGGCAGTATAAAGAACAGAGACGGGCTAAAAAGTTCTACACACTTGTCTTGTGGGACAGTTGCTGTCAAGAAAAACTGTATAAAAATAGAGAAAGGCTAAAGTTCTACACACTTGTCTGTGGCGTGTTTTGACGTTGGCTACGTACTGTCTGTGCCGCCGCCGACGGAGCGTTTCAACTTTTTCACAAGCTCACTGTTGGCTGCATCCCGGGAAAAAATAGCGACGAACTTATCGAACCACTCTCTCTTGTTGTCTCCATATTTTATAATTTTATGCACTTCCTCCATCAACAAGCCGACTTGTTTTGATGGAACAACTCCTGTCATTCCAAGTATCTCTCGGGAAGCCTCGTAGGCGATGAACTTTTTCTGGACGAGGTCGTTCGCGAACGATTGCAAACTGTTTTTAACAGAACTGGTTATGAAATCGATGTTATCATTCAGCGATGTGATCTCGATTGGCTGCCCGTCGTCTGCCATCGCGAACGAACAACGCCTGTGCAACAAACTAGGGGCGCGTCGAAGATCTTTTACGCATGCGCAGTATTTTTTATAACTGTCGTTAGCTACGCCATGGTGGTTCAATTCCTTGAGAGCTTTCCTCAGGTTCTCCCACGTTGCTCCTCCACTGTAGTCCTCTGATGTCAGCACACCATCTTCCCCCCGAATCCAGTCCCGGATCAACCTTTCAGAGTATTCAGCTCTCGTGCTGCCGGAGTAGCTATTCTGTACAGTTGAGTGATAGAGTCCCAGCTCCTGGAACAAGTCCTTCAGTTCATCTTTGTCCAGATGCTTCAGACAGCCTTTAGCTCTGCGCACATCTCTATCAATATCTTTTGGGAAAGATAATACACAACATGAAAGACGGCAATTCTTTTGCTCTGCCTTGACAGTAGAGCTTCCAAATAAAGGTCAGACTGGAACTAGGCAAACTTCCCTTTCTACAGAGGGATTGTAGTATTTACTACAACTTGTTCGAAAAGTGTCCTAGATTCTTTGTGTGTGGTCTAGAATGCAGCATTATTTCTAGTACAATTTCTCAGTATGCATTCCTCCATATAGTATACTCACATACTTAGTTTCCCACTCCTTGGAGTGGTGGGAGTGGTGGAGGAGAAAGGTGGAGAGGTCTGTGGAGGAGGAGTAGCTTGAGCAGTAACTTGTGCTGCAGGAACAGCTTGATCTATAATATTATGGTATATACAGATAGTGGGACTATGCACAGAGCCAGAGTTATTACAATAGAGTATAACTTTCAGTTTCATAAACACGCAGCATAGGTAAGGGCGGGTAATTCGGAATAGCGGGTAATTCGGAATAACTCACGTTGCGACGGCTATTTTATACAATATTTTGGTCAGGGCAGGCTGTCACTGTTATTACAGGTGGAGTTGGATGTTAGCTTATACATACCTGTGTTGCGCTCTATGTCCGTCGTGTCTCTTGTGTGAAGAGAGCTCAAACTTTCAGTTTACTTGTGACTTCAAAGGTGAAAGGCGATCGGAAACTTCGATAGGCTGCTAGAAGTAGAGCAGACTACTGCGATCTAAAACAGCTAAAGCAGACTACAATGAAGGCTAAAGACATCGAACATGCAAGCTGCCCCACAGCCAGTTTCAGTGTAGCATACCAAGAGGTCAAAGTTTTGCGACGCGCGCAGCTCTGGCGCGCGCACACCTATGCGAGTCGAGTAGCGGTATAGAAAACAGTAATCACGACGGCTATAATCCTTTGTTTATGGGGAAAATAGTGTATTTACCTGGATATGTACGCTGCAAGCCATACAGGTTAGACGTATCGCTGCTGTAGCTCTACTATTCCCAATTACCGGCGCATGCGCATAACGGACGGGACCGAGAAATCGGTCCCGCGCGGACAAACGAAACCATGTAAAATTGTTCTGTTTTCGGCATGACAGAGAGTAAAGGTTAGTGTATCTCTGCGTTGGTTATAGTATTCCCTGGTGTTGATCTGCAATCAAAGAAAAACGTTTTTTCTGAAGTTCATTCCGAATTACCCTTTCTTACCTTACCTTCTCCAGAGGCTATGGAATTGAAAAAGGCACAACCCTCGCTTCCTCTACCAGCATATCTCACTGGGGGAAAAAACGAAGAGCATCTTCAAGAATCACAAGTCTGCTGCCATGCCGTGTCTTCTCTCACCGTAGAACTTTGCTATTTCTCCAGCTACCGCCTCCTCGCCGATGTCCTCTCTACGGAGAATCTTCAGGAACGTTTCCAACCACTCCCGCCCCTTCACCGGGTCGTTACCGCTGTCCACCTTCACCTTCACAGCGCTGAGAGCTTGCCCGGCCTTGCACGCGGCGCTAACTCCACCGGTGGTGATTTGAATTTCTCCTGCTTTAGGTACTGCAGGATTTTGTCTAAGCTTCTTTGAACCGCTTCAGACGCCGCGACAGAGTTTTCTCGCAAGGCGCGTCGAGCTGGAGTCTCTCCGTGGTTCATCACTTCACTGCTGACGGCCCAATATCCAGCAGAACAACAAGCCCTGCCCCATAAAAATTTTCGAGCTGCTCATGCGCAGTGCGACTTCAAAAAATAACTGCGCATGCGCGTCAATCTGGTCTTAGGTTTTAGCTAGCTAGCTTGCCAACAGAACAGAAATGAATCGATTCTAGTGATAAAATACACACAAAGTGTCCTCTTTATAGCAACGCATGAAATGCAAGCAGTAGCATAGACAGCAGGGAAATTGTTGGCAGGAGTCGCACACCGCCGCTGGCGGGGTACCGCGAGACTTGTCGGCCAGCCAGATCCTGCGTGTTGCGGTAGTTGAACGTCAGGCGATCCCCTTCCTCGTTCTCCTCCACCTCCCGCAGCTGCGCGAGGTACGCGCTCGGGATAGAGATGGTCTCCTTCAATAGGAACCACTGTACCACCTCGCTGCAGTTTGGCGTCGTCAGCGAGCCTTCGTAGTAATAGTACGATCGGTCGGACGGCAGTAGATCGTAGAAGTTCACGGTTGTATTGAGGCGTTGCCCAACGCCTCCCCCGCAGTTTGACAGTATCATTTTCTGGTTTTTTGTGTTTTGTTTGTTTGCTGTTGCTTTTTGGCTTCCTTGTTGTTTGTTTCGGTTACTGCTCCTTATTTGCCTTTGTGTTTTTTTATTCTGTATGTCGCTCTCTTTATTTATACTCTATATATATATCTCATTGAGAAAAAAAAAGAAAACATTCAAGGACAATGTAAAAAATATATATGTCATATATCGTTAGCTACGCCATGGTGGTTCAATTCATTGAGAGCTTTCCTCAGGTTCTCCCACGTTGCTCCTCCACTGTAGTCCTCTGATGTCAGCACACCATCTTCCCCCCGAATCCAGTCCCGGATCAACCCTTCAGAGTATTCAGCTCTCGTGCTACCAGAGTAGTTATTCTGTACAGTTGAGTGAGAGAGTCCCAGCTCCTGGAACAAGTCCTTCAGTTCATGTTTTTCCAGATGCTTCAGACAGCCTTTAGCTTGGAAGACATCTCTATCAATACCTTCGACGTTGAGAAAGATTGCATGAAGGACAGTGTGGGACAATCTTTTACTCTGCCTTGATAGTAGAGCTTCCAAATAAAGGTAAGACTGGAACCAGGCTAACCTCCCTTTCTACAGAGGGATTGTAGTATTTACTACAACTTGTTCGAAGTGTCCTAGATTCTTTGTGTGTGGTCCAGAATGCTCTAGTGGATCTTCCCAGTTATTATTCTTCCATACTAACATACTTAGTTTCCCAGTCCTTGGAGAGGTGGGCGAGAAAGGCAGAGATGTTTGTGGAGGAGGAGTAGCTTGAGCAGCAACAGCTTGATCTGTGTGGTGATGGGTGTTGAATACACGTCATAGAGCCAGAGTTACTACACATAGCGTGTCATAGCACCATCTCATAGCAATGCAAAAATAATGGACCATCTTCTTTGTGGAAATTATATGTTCATCTCGGACAAAAGCTAATTAGCTAGGCCATATTTTTTGAGAGTACATGTGTTTCAGATGATCTTTCCTGGGGTGGTGGGTTATGGCTAGCCACGGAACACCCCCCACTACTCACTCGCAAACTGTATTCCTAGTTTTTGTTATTAACCACAAGGAAATGGCTTTTAAAAAGGCAGTCTTCAAACTTTCTGTAATCAGTCTCAATTTGGTTCAGAGCCCCAGGGCTCAGCCTGATGAGCATTAGCTATAGTCGATCCTGGGCCATACCAACTTCTTCCTTTTCTGGTGCCTCTGCAGGACTTGCGACAGAGAATAACAAACTCTTCAGTTAGTCTCAGTCCAGGGGTTCATCACCAAATCTATGCATCAGCTAATGCTCTATGCACCGCAGTACAAACACCATGTTGCACATTGTATTATGAAGTGTTGTGCAACACTCTAGTAGACTGACCTGGACTATCGGACCCAATTATTCCAGTAGAGCCTCCACCTGTAGACAAGTAAGCACAGTGTATCCTTAATCAAGAGCCTTGGGGCCCATACTTATCTATTCTAACAATATCCATACATGGCATAAGTAGGGTGGGATAATGATGGCATGGAACAGAATTCCTCTTGCCACATTAGATTTGTCTAGACAACACAAAAGGGGTAACTTGTCTAGCAAAACTGTATAAAAATAGAGAAAGGCTAAAGTTCTACACACTTGTCTGTGGCGTGTTTTGACGTTGGCTACGTACCGACTGTGCCGCCGCCGACGGAGCATTTCAACTTTTTCACAAGCTCACTGTAGGCTGCATCCCGTGAAAAAAATTGTGACAAACTTATTGAACCACTCTCTTTTGTTAACAACTGTGCATGGCCACTACTGCACCCCTGAGGGGCAACACAACGATCTATAGAAGACTGCAAGGTCTGAAACCCCTGCCATCATCTACAAGTTTGACAGGAGGTGTGGTCAGAAGTTTTGCCACACCCACCTCTGGAAAGTCTCCCATTACTTAATGCTCAGTGATTATACAGCAATTTTTCATGCTTGTTTTTTCCTCGCAACTTTTCCAGTAGGCCTAAAATAATGTATGTTGGTATAATACACATGATGTGACAGTGAACCAGTTCAGTGGATGTGGATTTACTATAGAACATACCAAACACTTGCAATGGTTCTGCCCCACCTGCATGTTAAATTAATGAACAATAATTTTGTGGCACAGACCAACGAGTACCAATTGTTTATGAGCTAAGTATGGACAATATTGCAGCCACCCCGGTGACCCCGGTGAACCAAACTCGAACAAGCATAAAGATACGTACTAGAAGAATGTTGAACATATCATTTTTCCAGGCTGCAGAATGAGCGAAAGCTCTTAGATTCTTAGATGCTCTCTCTAAGCAGTATTTAGATACACCTAGGTGGACTGCATCAACAATAATACTGCACTGGCATAGAACAAGAACTTGAGCAAGCTGTTTAGGCATTATCTTTCTAGAGTGTAAAAGTTTCCCCATTAGGTTTTAGATTAATATTATTCTGACCAGTGTCTTTCTGATTGCATGAACCCACATCACAACCAGCATGATCACAGGTTGGAGGTGCAGAGGGACATTGAAGTTCCTGATGACCTAGCAAATCCGAGTAATCAGCAAACCGCTGCCCACAATACTCACAGGGGAAAGGATACAAGTGCTCCATCATTGATTCTACAAGAAAGAACCATTACAGCAGCTGGCCAAAGCCATGTTATTAGCTATTCAACAATGTTGCTGCTATCATCAGTTCTCAATTGGCAGGACTTAACACACTGTTTCCATTCTCTTGTGCCCCATGCATAATTTTCCCTTAGCCAAGCCTTTAGCTTACATAAGAGCTGTGCCTGGAAATGCAGCTATCTAGAACAAAACGCAGCAGTTCACATTTTCAGCTCTAGAGAAAGTTTTATGCTACATGCTTATAGCCTGCAGCAGACATACGTACCTTGTAGCTGAGCTTGGTTGGTGAAAAGGGGTGTAGCAAAAGTTTGATCTGCAGGGTCGCGTACAACATACGGTAAAAAATAGCATCCAAGGACACTAGTTGGAGATTTACGTACCTTTTGCAGACTTTAATGGGCACTGTTCTGCAGTAATGGAGAGAAACTCATATCATTATTTGTTGTAAGCTCACAAAGTAGTTACTACCTATGATCATGTCCACAGCATCTTTGATGACTTTAACTTCCTGCAGCATTTCAATAAACACTTCATAATTCTCGACTTTGATTTCAATTTTGGTCAGGGCGTTTGTAATCAGCTCATCAGCTTTCATATTGGCAAGTTGGTCAACCCATCCATGACTTTTATATTGTGTCAGCAAACTTTTTTCTGCTCCAGCTCCCATTAAAGCTCTTTCTAGTATATCTTGATTCTTCTGCACAGCCAGGTACTGTTCAGTGCCACGGCCAGCCATTTTGTTGGACAACTATTGGCCCTGCCTAGCTGTAGTTTTATTGTTGCGATGTCACTTCCTGTATAAGCAGGTCCCTTGACCTCTTTCCACTACTCCACCCAGCTGTACAATATTCATTCATTTCCCAGTATAATACTTCCTACACACAACCAACATCTTATCAACTCAAGCTTGATCCATATTACATGATACCTCATATTACAAAATACAGCATCAAGTATCAATGAAACTCAATATATACCACTCTCTATGAATTCTATCTACTAACACTAGTCAGAAAACTTTTTTGGCCAAACGTTTCGACTGCTCTGCAGTCCTCATCAGTGGCAAAAAGTAAAAAAAATAGGCAATGGCTGAGTTTTTAAGGCATGAGAGACAGAGGAATGAAAATTAAATTCCAATGTAACTAAGAGAGGAAACAAGAGGCAAGAATGAAAATGAAAATAGCAAGATGGCTAGGTTTGCAAAGGTATATGAAATAAAATAAAGTACACAAAAAAAATAATAATAAAATAAAAGTGGGGGAGCGAAAGATGAAGGATAGAAAAGGAAAGAAACACTCTTCAGTGCAAACAGCGATATACAGGTGGAAGGGTCCCCCCTTCCCTGTTGAAGCTGGGATGTCTCTGTATGTGCCACGACTCCAGGGCACACCTTCGGAACTGTCTTGTTTCCTCTCTTAGTTACATTGGAATTTAATTTTCATTCCTCTGTCTCTCATGCCTTAAAAACTCAGCCATTGCCTATTTTTTACTTTTTGCCACTGATGAGGACTGCAGAGCAGTCGAAACGTTTGGCCAAAAAGTTTTCTGACTAGTGTTAGTAGATAGAATTCATAGAGAATGCAATGTCCTAGTCAACCAAGTATACTTACAAATATATACCACTGTCAGAGTTCTACTTCTTATTAGTAAGTTCTTTGTACATATGACCCAGAAGTTCAATTTCATTAACTGCTGGCGACACAAGAACTTCTGCCAGTTTCTTCCACGAGTATTCACTTTTCAAACCAGACAGCCACTGGCTAAAAACCTCTGTCATGCACTCTTGAGGAGGGTCCAGTTCTCTACACTTTGTGGCGTAAATCCCATTTAGTTCCCAACCCTTGAAACCAAGCCCAAGTCCCATGCTTTTCCACTTCACCTTTACTCTAACACCAACTATATTGATCAGGTCAACCAGCTTTGGTCTTGGGAAACTTGCAAAGTCTGTCGAAACGAAAGATTAATAATGGTCAGATAACTAGATATAGATATAAATTACCTTCAGGTTTCCTATTGCCTTTTGTTCCTGTGTAACAAGATTACATAATATGAACATCTCCCATATGGAAGAAGCAGGCGGTTAATCTTGCACAGTATAAAGGCCGTGCATGCACCTTTGTTGCGTTAGAGACGCAACGTATAATGTATCGGTCTTGGCATGTAAAACAATCACGATAAAGTTAGTGATAGGTAGATACCTAGGTCTTTTTGAGGCCTTGTTGGGCACCGTTCTGAAATATGGAGTGACAATGATCATTTCAGCTCCAATAGCTCACTGGTTATAATTATGCAACTCACTTGTGATCTCTTCCACAGCTTCATCAATACCTGAAACTTCCTGCAGCATCTCTATGAACAACTCGTAATTCTCTACCTTCGTTTTCTATTTTGCTCAGGGCTTTTCTAATCAGCCCATCGGCTTTTGTTTTGGCTAGTTGGTCAAGCCATCCACGACTTTTGAAAATGGCCAGCAAACTATCTTCTGCCTCGTCAGTTCCCCTCAGAGTTCTCTGTAGCATAACAAGATTCTCCTGCACAGCCAGGTACTGAGGAGTCCTGCGACCAGCCATTTCTACTAGGCCTTCTCAACGGGCGATCACAACCGGTCGTCCGTCCCTAGGCCGCGCCCTGCCCGCCACTTTCGTCAGTCGCCCTGGATGCGCATGCGCATATCAGATACGCGGACGTCCTCGCATGAAAAACCGTTGGCTATATAATTATACGCCGCGTTGTGGTTCAATTCTGGTTGGTAAGCGAGAAACTTTTAGCCAAAGTTACGTGGCCCCGCCTTTTGCGCACGTGGAGGGCCGGAGGGGATCAAAGGCCGGCCAGCTGGGTTCCGAGGAAAGATTTCCGTTCTGCGATAAAAGAAGGCTAGTTCTACTGACGAAAAAGGGCGTGAAAATCGTCATGAGTAAAAGCGTGAAGGTTAGTGGTTACACCAGATCTAACGGAACCTACGTGGCCGGGTATACAAGAAGTGCACCAACAGGGCGATCAAGCGGGGCAAGTTCTTCTAGCAGATCCACTGGTGGCGCCGTAGGCTCCTCCACCAGTTCTTCTAGTGTCGTACATGTCAAGGGCTATACTCGCTCCAATGGAACGTACGTGCAGCCGCACACGCGCTCTACGCCGACTATGATATCAGACGGTGCGAGTTCCTCCACCAGTTCTTCTGGTGTCGTACATGTCAGGGGCTATACCCGCTCCAATGGAACATACGTGCAGCCGCACACGCGCTCTACGCCGACTAGGAAATCAGACGGTGCGAGTTCCTCCACCAGTTCTTTTGGTGTCGTACATGTCAGCGGCTCCAATGAAACATACGTGCAGCCGCACACGCGCTCTACGCCGACTATGATATCAGACGGTGCGAGTTCCTCCACCAGTTCTTCTGGTGTCGTACATGTCAGGGGCTATACCCGCTCCAATGGAACATACGTGCAGCCGCACACGCGCTCTACGCCGACTAGGAAATCAGACGGTGCGAGTTCCTCCACCAGTTCTTCTGGTGTCGTACATGTCAGCGGCTCCAATGAAACATACGTGCAACCGCACACGCGCTCTACGCCGACTAAGAAAGCGAGTTCCTCCACCAGTTCTTCTGGTGTAGTACATGTCAGCTGCTCCAATGAAACATACGTGCAAC
>CASHTH010003401.1:0-27802 GCA_030341885.1 Geodia barretti
AGGGAATTGATGCCTACTATGACCGGTTCATGCTAGAGGACCCCTGGAGAGACCTCCTGCCAGTGCGGGGAGCTGGGGAGACAGTGGGAGGAAAGACAATTAATACTACCAAAGTATCGGTAGAACAAGATGGGGAAACCAGTAGCAATACACAAGAGTGTAGCGGTGGTTTAGAGGGCAAGGAGTGTGATGTGAACACAACATCATCACCTTCCACTTGTCAACATTCTGACTCTAGTCATCTGGAGTTTTCAGTCACGTGAATTTGTTCATGTGTTTGTTTGTATTCCCTCCTCTTCCTTCAAGAGAAAAACAACCAGTGCATAGTACGTCACACCCAAGAGAGTGTATATTGGCGTTACTCTATTTAGTGCTCACTACCTAATTTCCGTCCGCGTCAGTGAAAAGCCAGGTGTTCTTTTGTGTGGCCGATCTAATATGGCTGTCTAGCTGGCCGCACAGCTTCCTTTGAAAGAGGCCGGGACACGTTCGTTCTCGTTTGAGGAGGAAGGCTCGGTGCGAGCACCGTAAAAGACGCACATAAGACTAGTAGAGTTCAGCTGGCTGTATTCTCAGCGGGACAAACGGACTGCCGAGGAAGTTGAAGAACACCAGCTGACACGAACCGGCCAACTGTTGCCGTCGAATGAGTAGTAGTTTCGTTTAGCCGCCGTCCCCCCTGTCTAGCTGACATCCCGTCGTTGTGTGTACGAGACAACCAGAATGGAACTGCGTGTAGGAGGCAAGTACAGGCTGGGAAGGAAGATTGGCAGCGGTTCCTTCGGAGACATATACCTCGGTGAGTCATGACACCGGTACACCACCTATAGCTAGCTACAGACAGTAATCTGTGTGGTGGACGTTTGTCGTCATTGTGAACGTGTGTGTGGGGACAGCTTTGGAACTGTCAATGGTGCTAATAAGTACCTCACTCTCCTGAGTGTTAATTTTTGGACAGCCAAGAAAGGCAGGGAGTGTGCAGTGCATGGAGGATGGATGCAGACAGTTTTATGTAACAGCACTAGCTACATTGTATGTACACATACGTACATGAATAATATATACAGTGTCTGAATGTTTTGTTTAGTGTTGTGTATGTGTGTATCATGTTGTCCACCCAAAAGGTGGTGGTGCGTGCGCATTACAACAGCTTGTTGTACTATCTTGCTCTCAATGTTCAGCTACTGTGCTCTATTGTTTCAACCTACTACTTACCTACTGTGCATGGTGCTATCAGATTGACATCTCTTGGTTGGGTCTGTGTCTACTTATACTTTTCCTAGTGTACAAAAGTACACAGAACTGTATAGACCAAAGTGGATTATACCTTTTGTGTAATGACCATGGCTGATACTCACCATCTGTGTGTGGCTAATAGTGTTTGTGTAAAGGTGGTCCTCACCTTCAAGCCAGGAGTGTTACATGTGCTGACAATCAAAGTCCAGACATTCATTGGCAGGGAGCACTCTGTACCGTGCCTACGGAGAGACTGTGCCTTTTCCCGAATCAGCTGCCTACTGTGCAGAATAGGAGTGTGTTATCTATGTATGTGAGCAAGCTGTGTAGCCCAGAGTTCCTGGGCGGACATTTGACCTGAGACTATGGGCTAGTGGCCTGCTGGTATACAGTGGAGCAGATATCCTTGTCTGGCATGTACATATGTAAGGTATTATTCACCTTCTCAACAGCCCTTGTATGCTTTGTGTGTGGTGTGTGTGTGTGTCATAAGGAAGTGTTCTGTGCGTGCCCATGTGGTCAGGGTGTACTTATAAAGTTCAGTGACGTCGTGCTGCACGTAATTGGCTGGCAGATAGTGCCAATCTTTCCATTACCTAAAGACTAACACAGCTTCCTGCAATATCCAACTACCCATCCCTTCGGCCTTCCTGTCTTCGTTTTCCTTCTGCCTCTGTAGGTACACATAAATACAAAGGCTGGGGGTTTGACTATATACTGTATACATACATTGACAGCCTATTTGTAATGGTTATAACATTAGAGGAGGTTGGTAGACGGTAAGTATTATTAATGATTCTTTTGTCATGTCTTTCATGCACCTACATACATACGTACCACTGCCTTCATGTCACCATGTCACATACAGTAGTATGTCTATTTCCATGGAGCTGTGGTGGACATGCTGCATATCTGTGGTTCGGGTTCCTCTATTGGTGGCGTATGTAGACAGGGGATGTTTGTGTTCCCTGTGTTTTGTCTTAACGCCTCCTCTTTGTGTGTGTGTTCTTGGCCGTGTACTTACTCTTCCTGTCTGGTACATCTATTGTGCATATCTTCAGTAGTCCATTTGTTTGTGCAGTCTGGTTGTACATGTACGTATTCTACCTAGTCTTGTTTTGTCTAGTATGGGCCTTTTTACTTGTCCGGCCGAGTCCCAAAGACATTGTACGAAATGTTGGTGTCATTAATTTGAATATGACGTTTTTGTCATTGGCCTAGTTTTGATCTCCGTTGGATATAGCGAGAGTCTATGACCTAGCTCTTCTGCAGCATCATTACAGCTAATAGTGACAGGATTAGCCATTTTGTATTACCAACTTTCACCCCAGACTCTGTGGCGATAAGACCGCTAGGTGAAGCATTTTGTGAGCTTTGACAAATATTACACCTGATAGCACATGTGTGAAAGTGTAATGCACATAATGCCTTTTTCATTCATGTTTTCTTGTCTGTGATGTGTTCATTGAATGTCACTCACTGCTCAGGTTGTGGGTGGCTTATCATCTGTTGAAATGGGATACAGATATACATTTCAGGCTTGTCGCCCTGATTGCCTGTTTAGACCCACAGTGTACATATTATACTAGGGACTGGCTGTATGGACATGTCCTCATGCAAGTGTCCACACATTTTGGAGTATTAAATCTTAGTGATGTACAGTTCTATACCACGTCGTTCAGAACCTTTAGAAAATTCGGATAAACGTGTTGGCCACTTTTTCAGCTGGTCCGCATTGAAGTGTCCATATTATGTGCTGTATGCACTTGTTGTATTATACAAGGATGTGTGTATGTATACTGGAGTTTGGTACAGAGAACATTGTGTGTGTTCATTGTAGGAGAGGGAGGAAAAGAGGTGCCTGTGTCTAGTGTGGTGTTGTGGGGCCTGGTATTGTGGGTGGAATGTGGGGGCAGTGGCCCAGTCAGTCAGTGGCCCAGTCAGTGAGTGTGTGACTGCCATATCTCACTGGGAAACCTCAGTATATCGTAATGCCCTGCCCGTCCCTGCCCTCTGCCCAAACCCCCACATGTCCACTGCAGTAGTCAGCTCTTGTCAAAGAGTTACTAATACATTGAGTATCTATACACGCAAGTCACCCTATCAAATATCCTACCAGTCCTTAACTCGTGCTGGCTACTCTCTTTTGTAACAGTAATTTAGTCAAAATCAATTTCGACTTGAGTTATCCGAACATGTTAGTTACCCAAACCTGCATCAAGACCCCCCCCCAGAATTTTACACGCAAACAGCCTCCAAGCGCTTCATCTTCCGGTATGCACATTCCGCCCCTTTACATTTGGATAGTTCCAACTTCCTACTATGGGATTTTCGTTTCACAGCCTATTGCTACTCACAGCTTAGCCACACAGCTTTATCAACCTCTCTTCCTACCACCTGCCAAGCCATTTCCCCCCTACACAATTGGCTATCTCCTATCAGTGATGGAGGTAGAGAGAGAGGGATAACATTCTGTGTGGTAGATTATAGCGTAGTACAAATCAGCCCGCCACCTAATTCATTTCAGACGGATGGAATGCTAATTATTGCCCACTGTGCCAAAAGCTACAGAGAGCATGTGTACCCGTGTGGAGCAGCACTGCTTGCATAGGAGATTGGTTTCCCACTGCCAAAGATTCCATTGCTCTCTCGCTCAAAAATGCCAAACCCTTTCCATTTTTGTACATACTGTATGTATAATTATGTATACCGTGTGGCGGACTCAGTAGAGGCTAGTGTATGGTAATGACAATTGGCTGTGTGAATTTTATGCGAGTAATGATGTGTATTGCACGGGAGGAATCCTGGGTTTAAACATGTCATATGAGAATAGATGCTGGGTATGCCCCCTCACAATTTTACCCCGCTGCTAAAACAGAAACACGTGGGTCAACTCTGGCTACCTCCTTCAATTATTGTACAATGTGCAACCCGCAGAGGTGAATAGGGTGGGAAGTTGTGGCTGGTGGTGAGAGGTGGAGAGAAAGGGGAGGAGGAAGGAAGTGTAATAAGAAACAGGAAGAAAGTGGGATGTGTGGTTACTGAGCTAGCGAGACGAGGTCCACTACTGTGGGTGATCAGAGGACGTTGCACACAATCAGCATGTGTATCATGTGTATTTATGTACATTCACCTATGCCATTCTGGCGCTATTTGCAGGAGTGTTGTCTTGCGTAATGGTGTACCTTTGCTTAGTCAAAGGAAGTCAAGTCGCTTTGTGCACCAAGGTGTGCTTTGACATACTATCAAATGGAAGGGCCTGTGTCATAATGTGAACCAGGCGTAAGAGGATTTGGATGGTGTTTGGGACTAGTTGTTCCTCATGTATACATTGGCACATGTGGTGCAATCGTCTGTGCAGACACATACAGTTCATACACACCCACCCGTCCTCTTCTTGCGTGGTGTTGAATTCAGGAGTATAATGTATTTGTGCCTTTAAAGGCATCCGTCGGTCCCGTCCATTAAGAGCCCATATCCTGGTTATTGTGTTTCTTGTTACACGCATGTACATTGGCAAAGTTGGGGGAAAGATGCCATATTTGCATGTGTACATTCGGATGTAAACGGATGTTCACATACTATTCAGTCCATGTTTGTGGGCTGTACTATGGGTTGTACTATCCGTCATGTGCCAAACAGATTACCCAGTCATTCGACCCAAATAATGTGGGTGTGTGTGGGAAAGTGTCTTTATATTGCAGGGTTTTACTCTCTGTTTGTTTCTCATTGTCCATGATTGTGTACTATGGACCTTTAAGAGAGAACACTTTCAGTAGAGAATTTATAACTTCCCAGAGAAGACTTTCATATACCTCGCCACTCTTTGCCTGCAATTTACTTGGAGAGACAACTTTGCACTTGATTCTCAAACTGTGAGACGAAAGTTTCCAAACGCGGCCAGTTGTGTGGTGTAACTCTGTGAGTGGTGCCTGAAACAGTCGCCGGTTTGTTGTGTCCACAGTTTGCTCTCCAAGCTTGTGGGGTCATAATATATGTCTCAAAGACTGGCAACGTGCCATTTCTGCGTCATGTCACACTCGTTCCTACCTTCTTGCTGCGTGATCGCAACACAATGTGTCATGGCAACGCGACATGAATGTGAACCAAGGTTTAGCCATCTGTTTTCTCTGTTTTCCTGAGTGTACACCTTAGCCAGGTCTCTCCCCCCCCCCTCTATCTTAACCCCTTTCTTCTCTCCCTGCTACTCTACAGGGACCAACATCCAGACCAGAGTGGAGGTGGCCATCAAACTAGAGTGTGTTAAGACCAACCACCCCCAGCTACACATTGAGGCCAAGTTCTACAAGATGATGCAGTCAGGAGGTGAGTCTAGTCTGAGATTAGTCCCGTGTGGGCTTACTATGCGTGAGAATACACTACCCCAGTTTGTATGTGCTATGCAACTCCTTATTCGTCCATCTTCCATCTCCTCTCTCCATCATTTCTCTTCGTCACTCTTGTCTACTTCTCCCTCTCTCCCTCCTTCTCTTCTTCTTCTCTCCAACTTCCTTCTTCCCTACTTCTGCTTCATTCTTCCATCCCCTCCCCTCTTCTACTCTCCCCCCCCCCTCTCAGTGGGAATCCCATCCATCAAGTGGTGTGGGACAGAAGGAGACTACAATGTTCTGGTGATGGAACTGCTCGGTCCCAGTCTGGAGGACCTCTTCAACTTCTGCAGTCGGAAGTTCTCTCTCAAAACAGTCCTGCTGCTCGCCGACCAGCTGGTACGTCATGCTCTTTCCCCTTTGGGCGCCATAGGTGTCTCCTTAAATAAGCAGAAATTGATGTATGACATATTAGCGCCTAGTATTATAGCCATATATAAATTCTTATGCACTTATGGAGGCTCTGTGCATATATATATGTAAATTGCGCCTAAAGGGTTTTAATAGACCACAGCTACATCACACGCAATACAGTACTGGTGTATCAACCTGTTGAGATAGACTCCCTCCTCTCCTTTGAGCACTCCAACATCTTAGATGGGGCAGGTCCCTTATATCGCCTATATTTTGATGTGTGGTATGGAGCTAGTGGTTTCTGGGATACCACCGAAGGTTCGTGTACCCAACTGTTCTCAGTGTATTCTGCTGTCTACGTATATATGTACGTAGGGACATGAGTAACTTGTGGAACATGTGCTGGCAGGGTTAGAAAGGGTGGATGTAGTGGCTATGTAAAGAGCTGGAGGTGGACTCCCGGTGGAGATTGTGTTTGTGAGGAGTTCCTGAAGAGAAAGTGGCCTTTTGCCAAGTAGTACACATACACTTGTGGGAACTTACTCCCAACTACACCACATACATATATTGCTAGTACGTGCTTTTGTATAGACGCATACTAATGTACATATGTATATGCACTTCCATCCATGATACATGGGGATGAACATTTGGATTGTGTGGGTGGAGTCCAGTAACTAGATCACTCATAATATCGTATATACGTACTGTATGTAGGATCTTTTGCTTCCCATTCCATTGTACATGGTGGAGTAACAAAAATTGTCCCATCGCTTACATAATGTGGTACAATGGGACATGGGTGAAGCTTTGCTTGCTGGTATGGGTGGAGTCTAGTAACAAAGGGTTCTGTCTATATGTGACATATGATCTCTACCACCATGTTACGTGATGTGGTATAGGAGGTGATACAATTGACCACTGGTCTATAGTGGGTGGAGAGCACTGACAAATTTGTCCGTTTGTTCCTTGTTGAAATCACGTCTTTCACGTGGTCCACCGCACTACTTTTGCTGATGATATTGCCGCGGTGTGCCTCTTTGAAGCTATGATGGCTGGGGTGTGTTCAAAATCTCTTTGTTTTTGGGTCTGGTTTTGGGCCTACAAGTGTCCCCTGTCTATTAGCTGACATGATGTTCTTTTAATGACCCAACTTTGTACCGTGACAGCCACTTGACACACGTGTGTGTGTTACGGGCTCTCAGTCAAAGACTCGTGTGCCCAATATGTACACATACTGTATATACTTGTCTGTAGATGTTCAGTGGAAACCCTGGACAGTGGGACAGAAGAAAGCACTCACAGTTGGTGCAATGTCTTCAACGCTTGGCTGAACTAGTTGATCGCACCGCATGTATCCCCATGCATGCTGTGGTTGCTCAGGATCATCAACCAATGTGCATGTTGCAAATATAGTGTAAACTACATTTCACACTTTTCTCCACTGATTTTTGATACGTATTTCGCACACCAATCACACACTATGCCCCACTCCCCCACTCCCCTTCAGATAAGTAGACTGGAGTACATTCACTCCAAGAACTTCATCCACCGCGACGTGAAGCCGGACAACTTCCTGATGGGGCTGGGTAAGAAGGGAAATCTGGTGTACGTCATCGACTTTGGTCTGGCCAAGAAGTACCGCGATGCCCGGACTCACCAGCACATACCGTACCGCGAGAACAAAACACTGACCGGCACGGCCAGATATGCCAGTATCAACACCCATCTGGGAATAGGTAATAAGTCGGTCCCATACCTCTCTACATTTCTTTTACTGCTCCTATATACAATGCCGTATTTCTGACAGAGCTTTTACGTGTTAATGTAGAGTGTGTTAATGGCTAGGGTCAACTCAGAGACTACTCAGCTATAGCCAAAGTGTATGTATGTATGTATAGTACACACGTCTCTCTCTCTCTCTCTCTCTCCTCTCTCTCTCTCTCTCGCTCTCTCTCTCTCTCTCTCTCCCTCTCTCTCTCGCTCTCTCTCTCTCTCTCTCTCCTCTCTCGCTCTCTCTCTCTCTCTCTCTCTCTCTCTCGCTCTCTCTCTCTCTCTCTCTCTCTCTCGCTCTCTCTCTCTCTCTCTCTCTCTCCTCTCCTCTCTCTCTCTCTCTCTCTCTCTCTCTCTCTCTCTCCTCAGCTATAGCCAAAGTGTATGTATGTATGTATATAGTACACACACCGGTGGTCTTAATAGCAGTCGTGTTCTGTGTTCCCTACAATGTGCACTAATCTGATCTCCTGCTATCTCCTCCTACAGAGCAGAGTCGCCGAGACGACCTGGAGTCCCTGGGCTACATGCTGATGTACTTCAACCTGGGGAACCTCCCCTGGCAGGGGCTGAAGGCAGCCACCAAGAAACAGAAGTACGAACGGATCTCCGAGAAAAAGATGTCCACTCCTGTGGAGGTGCTCTGTAGAGGATATCCAAGTGAGTCGCTCGCCCACTCTCTGGGTCATTGTGTGTGGAGACCATTGGCTCTTGGCTCTATAATGTAGACAATTTGTAGTTTGTGAATCTCGGAGCTCTGCCCTGTGTGTACATCACATAGTCATGTAGTGGGAAACTTTGAGGAAATTAAATTGCTTAACTGCTGCAGGAATGGTCGTTGACGCTGTGAACTACACGAAGTGAAAGTTTCACATCTGCCTTACTCTATATCTTAATGTACACTGTATGCACGAATGGCAACGACCTTGGTTCTAGGGCTAAAACTTAATACAACACTGCTTTCATTTTTACCCACTCCCGCTTGTGTGTGTGTGTGTGGCTCTGTAGGTGAGTTTGCGACTTACCTCAACTTCTGCCGGTCGCTCAAGTTTGAGGACCGGCCAGACTACACGTTCCTGAGACAGCTCTTCAGGAACCTCTTCCACAAACTCGGCTACGCCTACGACTATGTCTTTGACTGGAACACACAGAAACTGGTGAGGAGCATGTGTTGTGTCTTTTCAGTGGCTCGCAGCATGTGTTAATATAAAAGCCTTCACACGCACTACTCTACACATGCCTTGTAACGGAAACCTTGGGTGTAGCAGTAAATTATGTAGCCATGAGTCATAGTAGCACGTTGTGGCACGCAGAGAGATTAGACCGACCACTAGCACCCAGAGCAACTTTCGCTGTGTCACTGCGTGAGTGTTGGTTATTGTGGATGAACTCTTTCACTATCTTACAGCATTTATCTTCCCCCCCCCCTCGTTACACAGGGAAGTGGTGGGGCAGAGGCCCAGGGCACTAGCCACGGAGCCTCACGAGGGATGGCCATGCAGGGAGGTCCTCCTCAAGGCTACATTACCTCCGGACATCAGGTAACACTCGGCACATACGTACGTACACACTGCTCTTTAAATAGAATAAACTTTTGGATGGTTGGTGTGTATATTGTGTGTGTAGTTTGTTGAGACTGTGTGTGTGTGTGTGTGCTTGGAGAATGGTTCACTCTCATACGCAACCCACATACTGTATGCTGACATAATGTGCACATGTACGTACATGGCATGTGTCTATAAGCATGGTGTATATACATATGGACGGTACATACTCTGTGAACAAATGCTCCGTCTGTCTGTCTGTGTTTGTGTTGTGCAGGGGATGACGCCGACATCCCAGCAGGCAATGGCTGGGACTCCTATCAGACCACACGGAACCTCTCCCTCTACTCCCAGTGGAGCTGGTCAGTTGTATAACATTATGTAAGCTCTCTCTCTCTCTCTCTCTCTCTCTCTCTCTTCTCTCTCTCTCTCTGACTATCATAATAATGTATCTCACAGTTTATGTATAGCTCCGTCAACTTTGCAATTGCTGAACCCGTAATTGTGTTGTGAACGTATGTAATTCTCTTGCGCATTCTGTAATCTCCTATTGGAAATGTATGGGAATGGTAGCTACAGAACCTGTTGCAAAATCCAAGAAATATTTCCATAACGTGGCCTTGGCAGCTCTGCTCCGGTTGTGCACTCAGTAATAGACGGAGTACATACATGGCAGTACACATACAGTACGTATGTAGTACATTAGCTGTAAGTATATTGACCTGTACCAGTGAGAAACTGAGACTGTGAACACACCAAGTGGATGCTCAGTGTATAAGCATAGCAAGCCAACCTAGTCTTCTGGATTGAGCAGTCTTTGACCGACTGGACACACCGTAGTTTCACCCCTCATCCTTTTTTGCTCCGCATGAAGATATTACTATTGTGTTGTTTCATGTTTTGTACATGTTGTACATGTTGTACATGTTGTGTGTAGTTCCGATGATGAGGACCAAGTCCAAGGAGAGGGGAGGGGCGGCGCAGTGGGTGTCCACCAGTGGTCAGTACGGAGCAGGACACCTCCCTCAGAGAGGCCAAGACACTGCCATATACCCAATGGAACTCCCACACCACTCTGGTGAGTCCTGTCCATCATTGGCTAGCGGGAGCGAGCTAACCTAGTGGTCCGAATGGAGCATGTCAGACCGACCTTAAATGTGGTGACTTTTCTGTCGGTTTGGGGTTTGTCTGCATTATGGATCGTTCAGTACAGAATATGCACCCGTTGCCGTCTAAGAGAAATGATAGAGAGCGTCGTGCACGTGAGACTCTTGAGCAGAGAGAGGCTCGGCTTTCTCAACGCTGTTTACTGTATATACGGGGAGCGAAACAGCAGAGAAAGGGGAAAGACGACTAGGGACACGTCGTTCACAAGACAAGAGTGCGACGGGCTTCTGAAACAAAGGAAACATCACAGCTCCGGAGCTACGTACCTGCAGTTTGGGTTGCTCCCGCTTGCCAAAATTGCTTATCATTTCCACTGCTAATGTCGTATGCATGTATGTATGTATTGTGTACACTTTGCGGTGTGCAACTATATTATTGTGATGTGTGTGTACATAACAATGGTTTGGCCCACCGTACAGTCTGGGTGGCTTTATGGTCTATACATACATACATACCTATGTATAGTATGTATGTGGTATTACCATGCGAGGTTCAGTCTTGGCTCTACAACAGTGAAAAACAAAAGTACAAACCATTGGTGTGAACAGAGTACTGTGACCCTCGCTACACATGTGCACATGCCATAATTATTAACCCTCGGCGCGCATGCGCAGCGAGGGTTACGGTAGTTGGGTCTGTCTGTCTGTCTGTCTGTGTGTCTGTCTGTTACTCGTCATCTCACTTCTCGAGTGTTCGTTCGTCTCACAAAGGATACCACCTACTGAACGGGCAATGAAGGTCAGAAAATATGTGTGGTTTTCGCTGAAAACGCTCCGTTGCAAAGTTAGAGCGCGAAAAAGCCAATATGCAAATATACAACGGCTTACTACGGCATGATCGATCCGCGTGCTCTGCGTACCTCGGAGGCACCAGAAGATGCAACGCAGGGCGTGTATCGCCTCTCGCATGCTATCTAGTAGTGTAGTTAGCCCGCGTCAGACTCTGCGCGAGCTGGCAAGAGACCACGGGTAACAGCTAAAACTAAACCCAGCCCAGCAATTAGTAGTACGGCGCATGCGTTTACTTACGCGTGCGCGTCACAGTGCGCCGAGGGTTTGCACTTCAGTGCTTTTCATCTGTTCTGCAATAGGCAATAAAACCGTACCATTTGGTCATGTTTGTTACTTGATGTTTACAACCTCCAGATACAGTCTGACACGCTTCAAGTGATGTCGTCTTTCCCCACAGGCATGGATTATGGGGGTGTGGCAGGAGGGGGAGGAGTCAGCAAGCCGTCTCACTCGTACCGCATGCGGAGCTCGTCTCGGCCAACCGATCGCGACCTCCGCGACCCCGCAACAGCGCAGAACACAGACTATACCCCTCCCACCACCAGATTCAAATCTGGCTACTCCAAGAAATGAGTCGTTCTCCCCTTTGCTCACTCGCGTCTTCCTTCACTCACCTGTTATTGTTTATATTGTGCACCTTCTTCACTGCCACCAGCATTTTTGGCACCATTTGGACTGTATACTACGCACAATGTATGTCCCCATGAGCCTTGCTTTTCATTCTGTGCGTGCGTGTTGCAGTCTTCATACAGCTGCAACAGTTCATAGCTAATAGGGAGTATTTAATTTGCATTCTTGTACATGCCATGTATGTTTGCTCATCATTGTTTATTCTCTTGAGAAGTTACATTTTCCTAACACGAAATGTGAGCTCAAGACGTAATGTGAATGAGTGAGGGGATTTGAATTTGGACCTCCACGGCTATTTTACGTAAGTCACTGCAGTGACGTGACGACTTCGAGGTGTATGTAACTGCCCTCAGCTTTTGACAAAGGTGGGCATGTGATCGCCATGCCTGCACGATTGTGGCCGCTTTTTCTCGCCCAATGGTGCCGAGCTCCAGCACAAAGTTGGACAGTTGTTCCCCGGGCATGCTGAACAGCATCGCAAAGAAGCTGGTGAAGGTCTCTGAAGGAGTCTTCGACCCAAAATCACTTGTGCCCACAATTTCAAACGAGAGCTTGCGTAGACTCTGTGCACGGGCAATGGCTCTAGTCATCGCCCCAAGGATCCCGTCGTCTCCTACGTTGACGAGTCTCAACTCTGTAAGGTAGGGGCTCTCCAGAACTGTGGAGATGGTCGATTGGCATTGGTGCCCGCCGAGAAATGTGACACAGGCCGAGTCAACAGAACGGCCGAAAAGGTCGAGGGCCTCACGTGTGGCGTCAAACTTGGCAGTTTGGTTTATCTCGTCCTCGGGGAAGATGAACTGCAGGTCGAGTTTCTTGAGATGTAGTCCGGGGTAGTCTGCCAGCCAGCCAAGCGGAAAGAGAGGTTCGCCCACTGGCACTGACAGTGACTTGTGCTCCCCAGACACGCAGCGTTTCTCTGCCACCTGGTAGAGACCAAACTCCTCCGACTTCTGCAACCTAAACTCTCTGGGAACTGTCCTCAAGCACTTTTCCAGAACGCAGCATCCAAAAAACTCCAGGGATTGAGTATGGGAGGATGCATTGCTCAGGAATGACGCAATAATGCTCTCCATTGAATTGCTGGGAACCTTGCAATCTATAATGCGAAGGGACTTGAAGGAAGGTTTCGAGACAAAGTGGGGAAGAAAGTTGTAAAAGAAACCGAAATGTTTGTAAGACACGTGAGATACCTCCCACCCACCCATAATATTCTGCTCAGATGGCAAATCGACAAAATTGTCGATGACCAGTGACTCCATAAGTAGTTGGTGACTTATGAGCTGGACGAGGCTTTCCATGGCCCACGACAGGCGGGTGAAGTAACACCCCTCCATTGGAGTAACTATAACCTCCAGCTTCAGCAGACCATTGTGGACCTCTGTCTCGTCACCATGGAGAGTTGTAAACAGCACCGTTATGAGAGAGTAGAGGTCACTGCTGTAACCTGCAAGTGCCACGCTTTTTAAGCTCCTTTTAGCAGCTTTGACGACAGCTTGAAGCAAGCTTGTCATCAGAAGAGCACTGTTGGGCACGTTGCTGGAGATATAGACCTCCTCCACGCGTGGTAACAGATCGAAGTACACGTTTAACCTGCCAAGGTATCTGAGGTTTTCCGTAAGCTGGACAACTGTGGGATACCACCTGCATCGATGCAGAAACCTGTCCAGCATTTTGGCGGCGGTCCTTGTTGATCCAGCTTCATGAAAGAAACGCTTAGGTACAGCCCACATGTGATGGGTTAGGGATCTGCCTCCACCGAGAGCGAGAGACGTGTGTTGTGCGTAGGAGCCGAGGTTCTTCACCGCGAGCATGCCGCTACAGACGTGTACCCCGTACATGTAGTACGTCAACAGCTCCGACCCCCGGTGTGCGCTGGCTTCGGCTAGGAAAACGTGCGCTACTTCGCTGAGGAGTGCCTCCTTGGCAGTTCGGTACGTCGGTCGAGGTCGAGGGCTCTCGCGGGACCAATCTTCACGCCGCAAAACGCGAGAAATAAACGAAACTTTGTTCAGCTTACGCCAAACCTCGTCCTGGTCGTCCAGGCCCGTCATAAAAGCCTCGTCTCTCTCCAGAGTACAGATGTCGACGACTGGGAGCCGTAGGAGGAGTTGGCGTCGGAGAGAGGTGGACAAGAGGGAGAGAGTCGTGGAACTGTACTCCTCCAACCTCCCTGCCACTGAATACAGACACTGCAGCTGGAGACTGGGCACCATGACGGACCGAGACTGCGACCGACCGTCGACTGTTTCGTGCGCGTTTCAGCATGCAGTGCGCATGTCCATTCCTGTATAATATTGCACAATCATGCATAATAGCTTACGGAATAAGAAAGGTATTCTTATGCAGTATGCAGTCAAATCTCTCTGCATTGAGTCTGCAGAGAGCTGTCACAGGATTTGGCACGAGACAACATGATTCCGTCCCTCGTTGTTATCCCAATACTCATTGTAGTAAAAGGCAAGCTCCATACGGTAGCTTTCCACAGCCGGCACGTCAATTTGAAACTGAAACCTATCATACATGCCGTCTTCTATGCTCTCAACCCACTGAGCGTGTGTATCTTCAGTCGTCTCCCAACCTGTAATCGAGTGGCGAGCCCCGACACACTTCTGGAAGGATTCGTTGCGAACCAAAACAGTTCCTACCACTGAGCACCCATCAGCAGCTCGGTGGATTCTCTCTAAGGCAACCCCCTTCCTGTCCACCACGTCATAAACCGCACTCTTGTCCTTAGCTTTGCAGGTGTCTTCATCATCGTTATATGAAGGTATAGCCAGAGGCAATGTGTCCAGTTGAGACTCAGAATTACTTGTACAAGATGGAGTGTTGTCTGTCCCCTGCAGGGAATCGTCATCAGCCGTCAGAGTGTTCAATGTGTAGCAAGACACCTCCACGTCAAACGCAGGTGTCTCCATGCTCAGATCCTTGTCTACAGAACTGCCTCCTATCTTCACTGTGTCAGCGGATGTAGCTTGCTCGAGTTTATCCTCAAAATTGTGTCCCTCGGTGGAGCCGGTGACAGTGGAAAGGAAAACTGCTGGTGTTGTACTGTCAGCATCCTCGTATTGCATTTGATTCCTGGTGATGAACTCTGATGTGGTATCTGTGATGGAAGATTCAATGGGGTTCTCAGTGCATTCTGAGGACACACCAGATACTCCCTCAAGATATTTCTTGATAGATTTCAGCATTGTAATCTCGTCTGTATCACTTCCGTGTGTACTGCCAGCTATTGTATCCACTTCTTCCTTAGGAGAAACGGCATTTGAGTACTTGTCGTCTTCAATGACGGAGTAATCGAGGGAGGGATTTGAGTTCGGATTCATGTTTTCACTCGGTGTAGACAACCCAGAAGTTCCGCGCATCGTTTCTCCGTCACCACAACGTTCGAGAGCCTCGTTAGCAGTAGTGTAGGAACGATCCTGAGTGGCCGCAGACGGCGATTCGCGTCGCTCGTCAACGCTGGATTCGCTCTCGAGTGTTGCAAATACATCCAAAGTCGTCGGGATCTCCGCAGCTGCGGCAGATCCGTCAGTGGATGATGCCGGATCACTCTTCCTCCGGCCTTCACGCTGCACCCACGACCTGTAGTTGCTTCGTCTTCTACCCCAAATTCTCCTGCGACGCCCGCGACCTCTCCTGCGGTGCCGGCGTCTGCCGCCCCACAAGCGTGGCCTCAGAGAGCTCAAAAGAGTGGCCAAAGCCGTAAAAACACCAAAAAGCATTGTTTTACCAACAACAATTTGTGTTTCCCGCGAAAGTGCCGAGTCTAACAACGGCACGCGCGATATTCGTGACTAGGGAAATATTTTGCGCATGCGCATAATTAGCGTCGCCGTCATGATAATTATGATGAGTGAGCCCTTGTCCTTTGCACAGCACAGGTGTAGTACACGCGGCAGTTTTCTAATTTCACCAATTTGACATAATAATACCAATCACACAGTAATGTCCATACAGGCTAAGAGTTCAGGTAAAATGGAATCTAGTACGCAGAGTCCTTTGTGAGTTGCTCTCAATCCACTGCAGAAAAAGATACTTACACCATTGATGGGCGCACAGCCAAATGAGCTCTCTCTCTCTCACTGTTTATCAACCACAGTGTGTCCAGTGGAGGTCAGCCAGTGGTCAGAGAACACGTGTTGCAGTGGCAGCCGAGGCTCAAACCTCTCCCAGATCTGTGTGTGTGTGTGGAGGTCAGTGAATGTGCAGTTGACACTAGCTGCAGGTATATAGTGCTACAGACTTCATTGGTCACTCCCTCCACAGTTCTCATGGACATAGCAACAACCTCCTCTAATCTATAAGTATATACAAGGAATTGATAATGCAGTCCGGAATAACTTTCATACCTCTCACGATTTTCCATGTGTCTCATCCTTTGTAAACCATGGCCATTAGCTTTGACCTATACCATATATAGCTTTTTGAAATGTACATAATATAGCTACAGAGAATACACCTTATTCATCCATGCATTTGGTTCCAGAGTGTTGACAGACGCCACAAACTCCCCAGAGTGCAAGAACCTGAGAATAGAGCATCATATCAGGAGCATTAGTTGCAACACAGTAATTATCATATATATATATACCTGGAGTGTGCCCCTTTAACAAGTCCCAAAGTTCCATTTAGTCACTGCATACTATATCACAAACCATTTACCTGGACCGATTCCTACATAGTTGCTTCCTTTCCAGTATGCCAAGTTGTGCTGACTCTCACAGCCCTGCTATTATATATTACACTGATACTTGTGTTCATATCAACTGTATTTCTTTGTCTTTACCGCAGCAGAGAAATTGGAGATCTCGTATCTTTTTAACCCACCTTCATTCAACATCTACAGTGAGAGAAACACCCATGATTAAAAAAAACTCTATTTCAAGGCCTTGAAGGAAAGCACCTCAATAGAAGCTTCGTACATTTCAGCCACAGCATCGCTGGGTGGTAAAACCTGGGGAAAAAGGATTATTGCTGTGAATATAATTATCAGTCTACCACTTCATTTCTGTTGACTGCTCTCGCCAGTGGAGTCCCTCGCTCAACAGTCAGTTGGTAGAGAGACACATGCTTACTGCCCACACCAATTGCCTATGAATTATTATGGCAGACATTTTTTTGAGAGAAACTTTTTATCTAGCTCACAAATTTTTGGCCTAACCACAAAATCTTCCTTCTGTAACATGGTACATTGTTCCTTTACCTTTCTTAGTTCTTTTACCCAGCTGCTTAGCGTTTGATGAGGCCTTCCAAAGATGACGTCAATGTTGAATCGATCGGGAAACAACTTCTGAGCCACTTTGAGGCAACTGTACAGCATAATTGTACATATCACACAAAGGTAGCTATATACACGGCAGATTTTTAAACTCTCTCTCTCACTGCTCTGATTCTGCCACAGAGTGATCCCTGTTCATTAGCTTCAAGTCCTCGTCAAGAAACGACTGTGATTGTGACGTAACCTTATCAACATAATATTATTATCACCTAACACAAACTTTACCTGAACCCCAACAGAGAGACGTGTCACCCCTGCTGTTTTGAAGGTTCTGTAAAATAATAATTGCAGATGAGCTATCCCCACAGAAAAGTGATGCACGGTTAAAATTAACCTCAGCTTTTCGGTTTGTGCAGATGTCGGGTTAGCTTCCAGGGTTACCTCGGCATTTTCTGTCAGGCACGCCTGCTCCCTAATGGTGTTCAAAACAGCCTGTATTGTCTCTGGCTTTGCAAGACTTGGAGTTCCTGGGTAAAGAGTTCAACAGTATATATTCATTGAGAGCTTGTAATACACACACTATTTCACCTCCACCAAAGTAGACCGAAGTCACAGTCCCGATGCCAGATAACTTTATGAGGGAAGTTAGCTCCTTTACCAAACACTTGGTCATCCCAGTGTGGTCCACACTGCTTCTGTGATTACTAGAATTCTACGTACTTCAACGTAGTCTGTATCCCCTTACCTGATATACTTGTTGAAATTGCAGTATGTGCATAGCTGAGAGCAATAGGGCCACTACAAAAGGGACATATTATGCATAACATGAAATACTCCACGACATACAGTCATACATGGACATAGACCGTCCCCTTCTCAGTCCACTTGTAGCACAAAATCCTCCCTAGCTTCATCTTTACGAAGTTTTCACGCATGCGCAAAACAACTTCTCACACGTGAGAGGTAGCTAGCTTAGGTGTCAGCGCGCCTCATGCAAAAGCTTAGCCAGGTGGGAAGAAGCTTTTGAGCCAGATATGTGAGTTATAGACGTGCAAAATCCCTGTAAGTGGTAGCATTGGTGGCGCTGTGTGCAGGGGTGTGCGAGGTCGGAGCAGAAGTCGCAGCCGGGACCGCGGGCGGCGTCGGTCTCCGAGCCCGGCGCGCGGTCGGGGCGGGCGCGGAGGCAGAGGCCGTCATGACAGGGACAGGGAGAGGGTCAGAGACCGCGGCAGAGGGAGGGACCGAGACAGGGACGACAGGGGCCGAGGCAGGGCCAGAAGACGATCCAGATCCTCCAGGTGGGTGCGCTTCAATTAGCGTAAAACGCTGTTGAAAGTTTCTTCTCTCCCGTTCGCGTTTCAGTTCTTCGGGAAGTAGTTCGAGCAGCAGGTCGAGATCTCGCTCTGGTTCATCATCCTCTTCCTCTCGCTCCTCCTCCTGGTCCTCTTCCTCTTCTTCTGCCTCCTCAACTGCCAGTGCTGGTCGTACCAAGAAAACAGATGCTCGACCCAAGGAAAAACAACCAGCAGCAGCAAGTGCTGCTGCTGCTCCCACTAAACCCAGCACCACTGCCAAGAAAGCCAAGAGTCCTCCACCGACCGAGCCTTCTCCCGAAAGTAAAATGGACACTAGTACTACTGTTGAAGCAACAGACAGCACGACTGTGCCTCCCCCCGCTCAGCCAGTGCCACAGACGACAGCGCCTGAAGAAACGACTACAAAGCCGAAGAGCAGGAGTCGCAGCCGCAGCAAGAGCAAGTCTCCGAGGTCTTCCTCCAGCGACAGCAGCAGCGACAGCTCCCGGTCGAGGGAGCGCTACAAGCGATCGCAGAAGTCCCGCTCGGCCTCCCTCTCCCCCAAACCTCGCAAACGGTCACCGAGCCCCAAATCCTCCAAAGTGTGCGTTTCCAAGCTGACTAGAAACATCACAAAGGGACACGTGACCGAGATATTTGCAAATTTCGGGGTCATTCGTGCGGTGGACCTGCCCCTTGATCGACTCAACTACCTCTCACGTGGCTATGCCTACGTTGATTACACCACTCCGGAAGAGGCAGAGAAGGCCTTACAGCACATGGATGTGGGTGGATAGACGGACAGACGGTCCAGGTACAGATGGTGCTCCCGATCAAACCACCAGCTCCCCGTCTGCGACAACGCTCCCCTCCCCCGATCAGACGTCGTTTCCGTTCCCCGCCTCCTCGTCGCTCCCCTCCGCTGCGTTACCGTCGCCGGAGTCCTCCACCTCGCAGGAGGCGACCGTCCCGCTCGCCGGTCCGACGACCATCGCGCTCGCCGGTCCGACGACCGTCACGCTCACCAGTCCGACGACCGTCACGCTCGCCAGTCCGACGGAATCGCTCGTACAGCCGGTCCCGCTCCCGTTCCAAGTCACGGTCCCGTTCTAAGTCACCCATCATCAGGAAACGGCGCAACCGAAGTAGCCGATCAGCCTCCAGTGGCTCAAGATAGAGCACATAAGAACCTATTGTGCATGAATAGAGCACTTTTTGCTTCATGTTTTACCTGACCTGTTCCTTTGTTGTGTAATGTCCAATGATGAGTGATACAGGCTAGCTTGTTGTCTGATGTGACAGACACATATTCTATATATAGTGCGTTCTAAATGATGTGCAAGAATTGAATTCACTCGCTAAAGATGCATTGTGCTCCCATTAATTAACCCACGTAGCACACATGAGCATTGTCTACAGTCATATCCACAGCTAGACCCTACCTCTGCACTTGTCATGCCCAGCTTCTCACACGTATAATAACTAGAAGCATGCGCATGCCACAGTGGGAGGATTGAGACAGCACAAAAAATCGAAAATAGTTCATAATTGTAGGTCTATTGCTCTGGATTCTGTGGCTGACTTGTGCTCTCTCCTCCGCCTCCAGACTTGGTTGCCTCTGTCTCAGTCCCCACCCTCTCTTCTTCCCCTCCACCATCTCCTCCCTCTCCTCCGGCCACCTCTACCTCCCCTTCTGTCTGATGCTGATGTTCAGAGGAAGAGTCCCCATCACCTTGCTCCAGCGATGGCATGGCAGGTACAGCAGCAGAGGACACATCAGAAGCTACAGACTCTGTGTCTTTGAGTGATGGCAGTGCGGCGAGAGAAGCAGACATGTCTGGTTGCGACGTTTCGTTGACCTGCATCTTGTGTTTATAGATCTCTCCTGTTGTTTTCACTTTACCTGTATAGAGCACACCAGCAAACAGTACGTAATCAGCAACACATTAGATCAACAAAACCAACATAATCATACAGTAGGTTTAGGGTCCGAAGAACCCCCTTTGTGCCTGCATCAAGGGTGACAGAAAGTGAGATAAGCAAGTCCAATGCAGGCACTATTTTGCAAAATGGAGCAGGGAAAAAAACAGTACAGACCTGGAGTAGCAGGGCAATGCATGAGCACTAACCACTGGGTGTCAATGCAAGGCTGCACATTATATCAACCACACCAAGGACCCATAACACACAACACTCTGTTTTCTACCAGAGAGAATGCACAATTTGTCAACCTCCAGTGGTGAGCCCTCTCTCTAAATCCCGTCAACACTACTGACGAGGGCATCTCTTACGGTGTAACCAACATACCCTGTGAAAGATTGAACGTTCTTCCCTCCGGTGTGGTGGGTGTGGGTGGAGCAAACCAGCCCCACAGGGACCCTACCACAGGGATACTGTGTAAGAACCCTTGCTGCAGTAAAGAAGAAATGGTGTGTATTATGACATGTACAGGAGGAGGTCCGCTGTCTCCGTGTACCTCTCCATCTTTCTTCTGTTTTTCATTGTGGATGTCTTTCTGTGCCTCTTCTATGCCTTTCACGATCTTCTGAGACATCCCGTCCAGGAACTGACGGCATGAAAACCAGCACACAATGGCATATTAGTGTAGCTCACCGTGTCACCGTTTCAATTTATTGTCTCTCACCTTCTTGTGTTCTTCAAACTCCCTCGTCTTTGTCAGTAGTCCGGTGAGGAACCCACTGATGTTTGTGCCAGGAGGCAGCTGCATATAAGGTATGGTATATACATAATGGACAGTATTATTCTCTGTGTAAATGGGGGGATGGGACACTGTGACACTCTCTGATGCAATTATTAGTACCTGCTATGAACTTTCCCCTCCCCCCAAACATCACACTGGCAGGGACCCCGCCGTGCACACTGCGCCCTTGATCTGCAAATCTCTATTTTTGGCCTTGTAAGCTCCCCACCACACCATACTTAGCACACATGTGTGTCAGTGCTTGTATGTGGACACGCACATGTGTGCTAACTGCTACAACAAACACACATGTCCACATACAAGCACTGACACAGACACAGACACACGCACACACGCACACACACACACACCTCTTTGATCATGATGCAGGTGAAGTTCCCATGCTGGAACGGAGTGTAGACGGGGTCCCTGGTGGCCAGGTCGGACGCCAGCTCCAGATTCAGTTTGTTGAGTTTGTTCACCTCTTCCAGAGTCAGCTCCACCTTGGTGGCCCAGTCAGTCGGAACATACCTGCACGACCACACATACTCCATCCACTCTAGCTCAGAATGCACTTCGGCTATCTTTCGTTTTCAGTTGGTACTACACTAAGCTTTGACAGTGTAATACTTCCAAGATGAGGTAGTTCATTTAACTAATACACCAGCTTTGTAAAGGTTAATGCACTGATTACCTTTATGTGCATGACAGCACTTAACAAGAGCAAGCACTGTGTTGATAATATGTAGTGCTAAGTATTGTATAGAGCAGAAGTAGTAGTATGTGTATGTAGTACGTACTGGATGAATCCTCCGGCAAAGAAAGAAGGGAACTCGAGGCAGCGAAGGTTGGGCTGGCCTCGTAGAGTTGACTCCACCAGACATCTCAGTAGAGACGTGGTGTGCAGTGATAGCTGATGGACGAAACACGAAACCCATCACAAACGGTACACTCACCTGCCACTAAATAGCGGGAAACTTTATAAAAATAGACACTTACCGCTTTCTGTTTTAGGGCGTCTATGAAAGAATCCACGTCTTCAATGGAAGTACTGTGCTCTATGGAGGAGACTACATACATACATACATACATACATACATAGGACAGTCATCAGCCAATTATAACACGGTACATACGTAGTAGTGGGACCTCTACTGTACTGACAGTAGCATCATAAACTACGCATACACTGACTCATATTCGTAGGTAAAGTGACGGCGACATGTGTAGTTACTACAACAGCACAACACAAAATGGGTGTTTTGCACTTTTGGCAAGCAGGGAAAAGCACATATAATCCACATTGTCTAGTATTGAAGGGGAAACCAGCATTCTGGGGTGGCCATGGAAGGGGCCAAAATATGAAGGAGTGAGTATTAGACATTATGACCAGCAGTGTGGGTGAGCCTTGTCGAAATGAACGTCTAACCAGGGAACGAGTGGATGGGATCAAACTTGAAGCAGAGGCCATCTCCGGGCAGTTTGAGAGTGGTGATCCCAACTTTGGGGAAGAAATGGTAGAGCTCCTTGGCTATCTGCAGGCAATAGGTAGGTACATGTGTCATCAACGAGAGGTCATGGCAATGGCAAAGGCAAACAAATAAACTACACCCAGGAAAACTCTTTGTTTCCAATGAAAAAGAGCTGCCCAGGTGTTGCACCAACGATACTCTGCAGTCTAGGTGAGCGCTCTACCAACTGAGCTACCAGGGCAACTCAACGACACTCTGCAGTCTAGGCGAGCGCTCTACCAACTGAGCTACCAGGGCAACTCAACGACACTCTGCAGTCTAGGGAAGCTCTAAACTGATGCCTAGCTGCATCTAGCAACTGAGCACTCGGAAGTCTAGGTGACGCTCTACCCAACTGAGCTACCAGGGCAACTCAACGACACTCTGCAGTCTAGGCGAGCGCTCTACCAACTGAGCTACCAGGGCAACTCAACGACACTCTGCAGTCTAGGCGAGCGCTCTACCAACTGAGCTACCAGGGCAACTCAGCTGGTAGGGGTTCAAATCTGCAACACAACACAACAAAAAGGCAAACCTCAAGCAACTATATACGCTATGGTACAGTACATACAGGACAGTAGAGAATGGACCTACTAGTAGAGGAGGGAGTTAGTATATTATTATACCATCATGTTGGTGACATTGGCAGTGGGAAGAGGGAGAGGATCCACCACCAACTGTGTCGGCGGCTGGGACTCCTGTAAATAGGAAAAGTTGTGTTTCACTTTCAAGTCTGTGCATTTATAAGCCACACAGTAATGTATAGTGGCAGGCTTTCTGGGGAGAAACAGGTCACAAAATCCTACTTTATCTCACTAACTCAGTAAAATTTCCTGCTACACTGTACCTGTACACGTACGTACCTCTGCTGCTTCTGCTGCAGCTGCTACTGGAGGTGGTGGTGGTGGAGGTTGATCGTCTCCAACTTCCACAGTCCCCATCTCTAGTCCTTCACTGCAACCATCTCCTCCACCCACCTCCCCTCTCTCTTCTTCCTCTCCCCCACCCTCTGTATCTCCTCCTCCTCCACCATCTTCCACCTCTTCCTCTGCTCTGCTGTGGTCACCGGGTTCCTCTATAATACACAGCACCAGATACACCATCACTCTCCTACCACTGCCATATACACTGGAACCTCTGAAAAAGGGCACTCCAATTAAAGCACCTCTCTATAAAAGACACTTGCTTACACCCCATACTATATATATATTATATATATATGTGTTGTGTGTATATAGCCCTAATGCACACTTTGTGTTGTGTGTATATACACCTTGAAAAATCTGAATAAGGTAAACCTTGGGACACATCAAAGGTGTTCTTTATTCAGAGGTACTCCTTATTCTAGGTATACATACACACAAAGTGTGCATTAGGGCTACACACATACACTGTAACATGTAGTTGTTGACTTGAACCAGTAACTGGTATATACATATACATACGTATGTTATACAGATGATCAGTGAGTGGGTGTCTCACCAGTAGATGTAGGTCCAGCGACTGAGTCCTTGGGCCCCAAAGTTCCTGGCCACCTCGAAATAGTCCACCTCTCCTCCGCCATAGTACTTGAACAGAACCACGTAGGACTTGTGGTTAGGGACACCCTGAGAACCAATAGCCACCGTAGATTACTTGTCGGAGATCCAGTTGAGTCAAACCAGTATTAGGAAAACCGGCCGCAACGTGTTCATACGTGAGGATGGGTGAATGCCCAACTAATCAGCAGCAGACGTTTTTATTTGGGTGGTTGATTTTGAACTCAGTGATTATACACAGGCCCATTCTGCGAGTGTCTGTGCTTAAAGAAAACTTTTCCACCCTTACCATGCTCGCTCAGAAAACCCCATGGCGTATTGTGCAATTGAATGTGATATACTAATCTGGTGATTTGGTGAACTCACAAATCTCCTGACACCAGGAACCTCCTCCAGTCTGGCTATCATGTGCTCCGTCTGAGTCAAGAGACAAGATTTGAGATTTTGGTCACTTGAGCAATGCTAGTGCACACATATTTCCTACCAAATTGCTGCAGTAGGTGACCGTCTCTATCAGGGTCTTGCTACCTGCAGAAAACCATTGACATAGTCAAAATAAAGAGAAAATCATACCAAACAGGAAATTTTTGGAACGCTTCTGCAATTGGGAATAAGATAACTTTAACTTTTTGTGGACTTATTGCTCCTAATCTACAAGAGCATGTATGCATCGCCCAAATAGTGACTTTCAGACAACGAAAACGGTATCCAAAATCCTACTTTCATCTACAGTCTGAATGGCTATTCATTCCCACGACATCTCCACTGAAACACATGACATTCTCCAGTGACCCAGTGTCTTTCCTCCCTCCTCCCCTCCTCCCCTCCCTTTCTCCTCCCTCCCCTCCTCCCCTCCCTCCCTCCCCTCCTTCTCTCCTCCCTCTCTCCCTCCCCTCTCTCCCTCCCATCCCTCACCAAGGAACTGGAGACTCATCCAGAGAGGGAGGGAGAGGAGGCGGCCAGGTCCCTGCGGCTGCATGGCCGACCAGCTCACTCCCGGCAGAGGAATGGCTCCCTCCTCCAGTTCAGTTCCCTCTGGTGGAAACGGTCCCGATGTGGGCTGTACATGGACACAGCAGTCATACATACATGCTCCTTGTATAATGTAACTAGCAGTCAATATTCCCGACATGATGACAAAACCGCAGTCAATCTGCTCTAACATAATGTATTGAGACAAAAGGAAGGACAGCACACAATATGCAGTCAGCTTACTAGCTCATCCCATACATAAGGTATGATGTCAGACTGAAAAACAATGCCCTGTAGCATTAATGTATGGAGACAAAAGGACCAAAACAGCAGTTTAAGCTGGGACACATTATGCAGAGGTGCTCCATACACAACGTATGATGAGACCAAACAAAGGACTGCATGTATATACTGAATGGTGGCTAAATGAAAGAGACGTAAGTAGTCTTACCAGAGTCTCAATGTCAATGACGGTGGGTGTGGTGTGTAGGGTCTGAGCAGCAGCATTGTCAAGGAATTTTATGCCATATTAGTGTTTGCTACACATCAACTCATATCACAGAGAGTTGGTACATAGAAACCCTGAGGAAACTAAAAAACTGATTGTCCAGAGATGTATACTAAGTGTTTTCCGTCATTGTTCCACTATGTGCATGCATAATACAACAGGACCATGTATACTGACAGAGGATACAATCCATGGGCTGCTGAGAAGACCAAACCAAGTCCCAAGGCACAGTGTCAGACTGTCTGCCTGTCTGGCTATCTGTGGAACACACATGTCTATTGTAGTAGCTGGGTCCTGCTGTAGAATGAGGTGTCAGCTAACCTGTACTCGAGCCTCTTCAATAGGAAGACACAGAGAAGACAGAGCATGGCTGTGTGAGAGTGTGTGTGTTAGGTGGTGGTAAATATAGAGGTTCAGTGACAGAGAGAGGAAAACTGACCCTTGTACATGTAGCCACATCTCATAGTCTGTAGCGATCTCTCTCAGCCTCAGCAGGTCCTCTATGTGGCCAGCCAGGGGAGTACCTGCATGTGACATCGGCCAGCACCATTACTGACACATGCCTACTATCACTACAGTGCATCCTTCCCCATAGAACCAGATTGTCCAACCAACCATCCTGAAGACCTTTACTATCACTGGAGTGTGCAGTGCGTATAGTACACATTTATTATTGGAAAAAGGGCAGCTCCAACTTTCGTACTTTTAACGAGAAAGTAGAGAGAAGGACAGGCCAACCAACCATCCTGAATACTTTGACTATCACAGTGCGAACAGTACATATTATTGGAAAAAGGGCAGCTCCAACTTTCGTACTTTTAGCGAGAAAGTAGGGAGAAGGATAGCCCAACCAACAATCCTGAATACTTTGACTATCACTGGAGTGTGCAGTGCGTATAGTACATATTAATTCATGTCGGGAAAAAGGGCAGCAGCTCAACTTTCAGTACTATTTTAGCGAGAAGTAGGGAGAAGGACAGGCCAACCAACCATCCTGAATACTTTGACTATCACTGGAGTGTGCAGTGCGAATTAATTATTGGAAAAAGGCCAGCTCCAACTTTCGTACTTTTAGCGAGAAAGTAGGGAGAAGACAGGCCACCAACCATCCTGAATACTTTGACTCTCACTGGAGTGGCAGTGCGAATTAATTATTGGAAAAGGGCAGCCTCCACTTTCGTACTTTAGCAGAAAGTGGGAGAAGACAGGCAAACCAAACCATCCTGATACTTTGACTATCACTGAGTGTGCAGTGCGATAGTACATTAATTATTGAAAAGGGCAGCTCCAACTTTACGTACTTTAGCGAGAAAGTAGGGAGAAGGACAGCCGAACAACCATCCTGACAACTTTACTATCACTGGAGTGGCAGTGCGTATAGTACACATTATATGGAAAAGGGCAGCTCAACTTTGTACTTTTAACGAGCAAGTAGAGAGAAGACAGGCCAACCCAACCATCTGAATACTTGACTATCACAGTGCGAACAGTACATATTTTGGAAAACAGGGCAGCTCCACTTCGTACTTTTAACGAGAAGTAGAGAGAAGGACAGGCCAACCACCATCCTGAATACTTTGACTATCACAGTGCAAACAGTACATATTATGGAAAAAAGGGCAGCTCCAACTTTCGTACTTTAGCGAGAAAGTAGGGGAAGGATTAGCCCAACCAACAATCCTGAAATACTTTGACTATCACTGGAGTGTGCAGGCGAATAGTACATATTAATATGGAAAAAGGGCAGCTCCAACTTTCGTACTTTAGCGGAAAGTAGGGAGAAGGACAGGCCAAACAAAACCATCCTGAATACTTGACTATCACTGGAGTGTCAGTCGAAATAGTCACATTAATTATTGGAAAAAGGGCAGCAGCTCCAACTTTCGTACTTTTAGCGACAAAGTAAGGAGAAGGAACAGCCCACACCACCTCTGAATACTTGACTATCACTGGAATTGTGCAGGTTTGGGCGAATAGTCATAGTATTGGAAAAGGGGGAAGCTCCAATTTTGGACTTTTAGCGAGAAAAGTAGGGAGAAAGGAACAGGCCAACCAACCATTCTGAGATTTGACTATCACTGGAGTGTGCAGTGCGAATAGGTACACTTATTGGAAAAGGCAGCTCCAACTTTTGGACTTTTAGACGCGAAATAGGAGAAGGACGGGCCAA
>CASHTH010003402.1:0-39225 GCA_030341885.1 Geodia barretti
GCAACGTGACAACCGGCTCATCGCTACACTGGGTTCATTTTAATTAAAAAGACGATTTTCGTATAACTAGGGCGTTCAAAAGTTATGGCAAGTTAACAAGCCAATTGTTGTAGGCAGAGGTGGCTGACCGATGGAGAGCGCGATAGACGCCTGAAGTTGTCCGCAGTGTGACACAACAGTACTCGGCGGCGTGGAACCACGCATTTGAAACATAGCCCAAACCACATTCGTGGTTCCACGCCGCCGAGGGTTTTGCACTTTAGTGCTTTTCATTTAAATTTGTTCCATCTTCAGTAAAATATCTAAATTTATATACTGCCACAGTCCCTTTGTTACTTTCTCTACCCTGACTGCCAGATTAAGAGTTAGAGTGTTAAGTCAGGAGGTTCCATTGGCATTTAGTTATATAGCTACACCATAAATCTCATTATTATTGACACTGACACAGATCACATCATGCTCACTGTGCATAAATGCGTGGGGTAATAATTAGCTAAACTGTAAGTCAACTGAGAGTCTATCAAACCGACAGTCAGTGCAAGAATTACTTTACACTCGTAAGTCATTTTTCATGTCTTGTTCAGAAACTGGAAACTGCCAACTCTGCCAGCTCAATCTGAGGATGATCAGCAGGAGATGGAGGTGGGGATGTTGCAGTAGCCACTGTAAGGGTTGGGAACCGAGAGAGCTCCAGGTAGCCACCATATTGTTCCAGGAGGTCATTCACTGTGACAACCAAATCAGAGAACTTTGGACGTTCACCAGCTTCCAGTTTCCAGCATTAGAACATCACGTCATATCTAAGGTAGGCAAAGGATATTTGATGATGCTAGAAAAGCAAAATGTTAATATCAGCAATGTACAGTAACCAGGACTGCTGTATCATTCAAAACTAACATGTCATCATGGCAGGCCTTGTTGTCCGGTTTTTCCAGTCTCCCTCCTCTCTTTAGCTCCTTCAAGAGACCCATGGCATGTATTCCAGCGTATGGGACCCTCCCACAAGTGAAAATCTCCCACATTGTCACTCCATATGACCACTGAATAAAGACAGGTGTCATTGAACAAAAAATTATAATCAAGATTTTTTTGTCATTGTCAGTGTATAAAGTTTGCAACCATTTTTCAGTTGCACCCTTATTAGCACTTGACATGTTTAAATTCATAGCGACCACCAGTTTGTAGCCTACTGTCACTAATGAAACATTACGACTGGAAGCACCACGTTGATTTTTTTCAAACGAATGCATGCAAAAATTTGAAATCGTCTTGTCTCATTTAAAGTTACAGTGCATTATTCGTATGCACTCCTTGAACGCCATCACTCAAGGTTTCATAACTCACTACATCAGTAGCCTGTGTATAGACAGAGTCTTCAATACTCTCGGGGGCCATCCACCGTACAGGGACCTTCTCCTCATGTCCAGTCTCACTCTTCCTTCCACGGAAGTAGTTAGTGCAATACATGTCCTCTGCGAGTCCAAAATTAGCCACTTTGATTACTCCTTCCCCATCAATCCTGTGTCAATGTTGATGATAAAGGTTTAAACTTTCCATAGCTAGCTAAAAGCAAAAAAAAACATCGTACATGCAGTTCCTTGTTGCCAGGTCGCGATGAACAAACTTGTGTCCAGAAAGGTACTCCATCCCTTTTGCAATGTGGAGACAGATATTAAGAAGTGCAGCAGATGCTGGTTGTAACTGCAATGTAGACGAAAGTGATATGTTTATCCACATGGATAATACATCTAACCTCCACTCTTAGGAGCTCGCCAGTGATAAAGAGTCTGTCTTTGTGTTTCCTAACATTCTCCAACACACTTCCATTGGACATAAATGGCATGATAAGCAGGAGCATCTCTCCATCAATACACACTCCATATGTTGGTCATTGGCCATTATTGTTCATACATTTTCCCGTTTTTATTGCAACTATTTCATTTCCAACTGTGGTTTTGATGTATCCCTTGTACATGAGCCCAAACTCTCCTGAAACGACTCCAAAACCTTATTAAGTGCAAACATACAGAATTGTTACCTTGTCCTATTGTAGTAGACAGCCGGATTTGATCCTTGGAGTATATCATTTTCTTGTTTTCCAGTTGCCCTCGGAGGTGGTGCAAAATGTCAGTTTGTCTATCTTCACCTAGCAAGATGGAGGCACGTGTGTGTGTGTTTAACAAGTGACTACGGGGTAGCATGAAAATGGAAACTACCTATTATGCAGGATCTTATAGGGACGCACCAAAAAGGCAAAAGGTTGTTACACAGCGTAAGTGCACAAATCTTCTTGAAACCATCCCTTTTATGATTATGGCAAGACAAAGTAGAGACAATGTCATGCAGTTTTGTGTGCCTATTCCTTGTGACCACACCTAGTTGCTTTCGTTATTTGTGCTTCATGCCATCATCAATGAAATGTTCAAACTCCACACTTTACTATACAGACATACTCACTGGGAAGATAGTAATGTCTCTCATGTGGAGAAGTGAAATCCTGGCGTCTGCATGAGTCATGAATAGTAAGAAATGAAATGAAAAGCTAAACTCACCTTGATAACTTAGGTCTTTTCCGACAAATTACAACAGCCATTATAGCCATACAAAGTAGAACTACTGCCACTAGCACAGCCAGAACAGTAAGAGCAGTTTGTGTAGTGGATTCAGAAGGAGTTGCTGCAGGGGTGAAAGCAAAGGTAGATATTTGTAGCTATTATCATGCTAGTTGCATGATTAACCCTCGGGGCGCATGCGCAGCGAGGGTTAGGCGTGTCTGTCAGTCTGTGTCTGTTACCACGTTTTCTGCCACCGCGCGCACGAAATCAGGTAAATAGCGATATGATCGGGTTCAGTGTTACACTGGGTTGATTTTAAAAAAGGCGATTTTCGTAAAACTACTGTGTTCTAAAGTTATGGCGTGAAAACCAAGTGAACAAGCCAATTGCAAATTAGCACAGGCTTACCTCCGTTCGCTCTGTGTGTCTTGAAGGCACAACAAGTCACAACGAAGGGCATGTATCGACTCCTGCGTGCTATTTACTACTGTTACTAGCCCGTGCCAGACTCTCCGCGAGCTACTAGCGGGATACCACGAGTAAAGGCAAAAAGCCCAGCCCATCAATTAGTGGTACCGCACATGCGCAGTTCGCCAACATCAATCTTATCTTATGAAGAGCATTTTAACGCCCATAACAGCGTAATAAGTATGCACCAATTACAAGTGGTATCTGAAAGCAGTTACACTACTCATGCCGTGCTGCAGCAGTGCAGCTGAGAATGAAAAGCACTAAAGTGCAAACCCTCGGCTCAAAATGCGCACGTTTGTTGTTTTGTAAGCTTGGGATATAGTGCTAGACTGCGCTTTACGCTTAGATGGGAAGGCATGGCCGCATCCACAAACTGCTCGTCACAACTGCTGTGCTACATTGCGGACACTTTCTCAGTTTGTTGTCCATCGAGAACAGAGATTAACAATGGCCAAGGAGAGAAACTCAAGAACCGCTTGCTCGTCCAAGGTCAACTCGCAGATGCGCATGCTCCGACAAACGATAATAATAGCTACGGCAAACTCCCACATACGCGCGTGTGCGATGGATCGCTCGCGTACGCTTTTTTGCCTGTTTTCACGCCATATCTCTGGAACGCAGTCGTTTTAGGAAAATCGCCACGTTAATATCCATCTCCTCGTTGTTCACAACCCGTTGGTGCCATTCATTGCCCGCCTCGTAGCCTGTAGTGCTGGAACTCGCGCGGACAGACAGACAGACAGACAGACAGAACGACTACTGTAACCCTCGCTGCGCATGCGCGCCGAGGGTTAATGAGCATTAGGATGGGCAATAGTCTCTTCAGTCTAAGACCAATTTGTTGTATTTACCTTCTTGAGGTTCACTGATGCAGATTGTAGCAGTATTGGGGATGAGTGTAAGGCCGATACTATTAGAGGATGTTACAATAGTGTAATTGAAACACTCATCATCTTCAATTGTGTTGTCTGATACAACAGAGATGTTGACACACTGTTCACTATTAGAGTCGGTTATGTCAAAGCTTCCGTTCATTGCTATGTAGTCAGCAGGTGCTAGATAGTGGGAAACAGTATGTTCAGAACAAGAAATATAATATTACGATTAATACCTCTAGCATCACCATTAGTAGTTTGGTAGCTGATACTGAACATTCTCCCAGAAGTAGTTCCAGAGAGAACAGATGTACACACAACAGCCACGCCCTCTTCTTCCACCACTGAGTACACTGTCTGACTTAGACCAATAGTCACATCTGATGAAAGGTGAAATCTCTCGTTTTATTATCAAGAAACATGCATGCTCTGGCATGTAGTGATGGAATCCCATTTAGATAAAAATTGGGATGTTGACGCAGATATGGGGTTATAGCAATTTGTGTCACTTAATATTACTTATCGCTTTTGTCCACCTTACCCTTAAAGATTGAAGGCAAGCATTTTATAACTGAAGCTTTCAAGATGCCCAAGACATTTTAGCTACCTATATACTGGCATATTATGGTTAGCCACTATACAGTTTTCTGTCTTTACTTTAATTGTCACAATCTGACTAGAATAAGATGACAATGTTGGAATGAAGCCAGCGTAGGTTTAGTATAGTATACTTACTTGTATACACTCCGAGATGAGAACAAGATGTATGAGGGATAGGATTCAAAATTGATTCAGAAAATGAGCAGTTCAGAGGATTACTCTCTATTTGCCCAGTCTTGATCAACAAATGTCCAGTGAAAGGGGCAAATCTGACTTTGTAGATAACAGGCATCAGAGCAGACTGAGGTCGGTGGCTGAAAATGAGTGTAGTTTCCACAGGGAGGCAGGTAGTAGTGACATATCATTCTTACAGTTGAGAGTGTACAGTCGTGATTGGGGAATACGTCATCTAGCTGTTGTTCAATCCCCCAAGTACATTGAGTGGTTGGAAGGACTCGCTACTATTCTTGAGGTACACATAGTCAGTTCCACTCTCATAGACACTATCACAAGGAATACCACCACTTCCCAACAGATAGGGTGAGAATGGAACACAACTTCCATATCTGATATGACATAATTATTTTTTAAAAAACATTAAGTAAAATGTATATAGGCAAATCCAGGAGCATTATTGGTGAGTGAGAGCAAGGTTAGAACTGCAGAATATTATTGGGAATATCAAAGCTCATTATCAAACTGCATGCATGGCATGAAAACATTCGCGCAGCGGTAGCTATGGACCTCCAGGTTAGTTCACTCCTATCTTTAGTGGCAGCCAATTACCTGTTAAAGCAAACAGCTGGCAATGTTGAAGAGTCTTGTCCTAGGAAATCCTCACAGCCGTCTAAGACAAACAGAAGTAGACCAATTTTACTGCCTAAAAGAAATGTGAAATGTGAAATCACCAGTAGCCAGGCAGGTGGATGTTGTGGCCCCTCCACTGCACCTGAGTGGCTCATCACTATTACCCCGTTTACCAGGCTCACTACTGCAATCATCAGTGAAGACTCATTGCCAGTGCAGCTTGTTGGAACACCTGCACTCCTTAGATTCCATCCTACCACTACCACTGTGAATTGAAATGTAGTAGTAAAGTGCTACGAGTCATGGTGTTTACATAAACACACATAAAGGTAAGGTTATGTAATGTTGTTGATATTTAACAGTCAGCAGGGGGAAATGGCACTTACGGACACAGATTTTTTTATTGCAAGATAATAGTGATAGAAGTAGGGTGCAAAGAAGCCTGTTTCTATTACCAGCCATTGTAGGTTCATACCCTGCCTAGTTTTTCTAGCCTAGAATGCAACTTGCAAAGAATGAATATACAGAGAAAGTGTTTGAGAATGAATATTATTACAAAGTTTATGCGTGCAGCATTGGGAAATGGGAAGTTTGGTAGGGTGATAGTAAGCAAACACCAAATACGAATAGCTCTGCCTAGCATTATAGGTAAATGGTTGTAGGTACCTCATACACATTATATAGCTACTCTACTTAACCATCAGTTGGTAGTCCCAACTGTCTGCAGACGACAGTAGCCTCCTCCACTCCCCAGGTCTCATCTCCCACTACCCTCCACTCATTACCCAGACACATCTCCACTCTACCACTGGCATTGGTGTTCATGTTGTTGTCAACTAGACGAACATCGCCCTCTTCACATCCTGAGACTATGAACAAAAACTAAACGTGATTAACACAAAATGACACTAATTTTTTACCAAAAACTGGGTGTATTCCGTCCAGATCAAACACAAACATTCCTGGAATACCGACATTAGATCTTGAAGTAATATGAATAATGCTGCAGGTTTCAGAACCGGGAAGCTCGAAGGTGGCGGAGATTAGCGATTGACCATAAAAAACTCTTGCAGTAAACATACCATCATCAGTAATACCGCCATATTCACTTATTCATTGCATGAGACCGTCAGCGTAGAGATACATTATGTAAGTTTCATTTCCAGAAGTTGCTATTACAGCCTGGAATGTGTTGGTCTGTGTCAAATAAATAATTAGCACAACAATAAATAATTAGTCCAACAAGACTGAGTTTAATGCAATATTAGCCAGCTACCTGATAGTTTTGGGACAAAAGGTGAAGACGATCCCATGTGACAATCAAAATCTGGTCAATGTATGACACAGAGGGATACACACGTTGTATGTCAGTCAATGCTCTCTCCTTTGTGTTTTGAGAGGTGCTGTTCCGAAACCAGACAGCTTCTCCAACATTATCAAGTCCAATAAAAAACACCTCCATGTAATTTGCAATGGAACGTCCACGATAGTTTATAGCACCGTACAACCACACCTGAAAGATTAACACTTAACCAGCCATGTATAAACATGTCCAGATTCTCCATAATATATCAATAAGTATGGCGGTTTAAATACTAGGCGCTAATACCTGGACACAATTTTATGCTTGTTCAAAGAGATAACTATATACTTATGGCGCCTAAAGGGATAATAAGCACTAAGAGGTTGGACGGGCATGGTACTCTGCAGAAGATGCACTATAGAGGGTGTTAAAAGTGGTTAGAAGGTGTCACATGGGAAAAGAAAAAACCAAACACAACTCTTGAAGAATTAGCAGCCCTGTGTGAGATTTGAACCCACCACACAATGCAGTCTACACGTAGTGCTTTACACACTGAGCCATTGCTATTGGGGCCTCAACTAATTGGGCAACTCTCACTTTGTGTATAGCAGACAAGATTAACGATCAACGACCATGTAAATTAATAATGTCTTCAAGATCACAAGGCAAACATTCTCAAGTTCTGTAAACTCCCTTCAATAGTCAGCTCACCCAAACTTTAACATCTCCAACAGAAATTAGCCCATGTGTATAAATTGGCAGGTCTACTTGAGAATCTCCAACATCTGGACCATATGGGTAGAAGTCCTCCAATGGTATGGCAGTCGTGCACAAGAACATCGACATTAGTAATAGTAACTCTGAGTGAATTTCTTGACATGATACTGCAGTAAAAAAAGCAAAAATAGTTAATCTCTTTTCTTTGAAAACCTTGGTGCCATTTGGTGGTTTGGATAGACACGCTATTTTGTGCTTTCATGCCGTAGTTTGTCATGTTTGCTAAACTGTACGGATATAAACACTCAAGTCACACATATGCTTGCTAAACGAAAATGTTGTGAGTAGCTGCAAAAGCATGTCTCATAGTCACTTAAAATACAAGTTTAGACACATTAATAAATTTTCATAGCTACAGAGGGCATTGGCCACAGCGTGTGAGGAGAAAACACGAATTGGTTGAGAGGTTAGTTCTTGTATAACAATGAAAAGCACTAAAGTGCAAACCCTCGGCGAACTGCGCATGTGCGGTACCACTAATTGATGGGCTGGGCTTTTTATGCCTTTACTCGTGGTATCCCGCTAGTAGCTCGCGGAGAGTCTGGCACGGGCTAGCTAAGTATAGTAAATAGCATGCGGGAGTCGATACATGCCCTTCGTTGTGACTTGTTGTGCCTTCAAGACACACAGAACGAACGGACGCGGTCGAGGTAAGCCTGTGCTAATTTACATATTGGCTTGTTCACTTGGTTTTCACGCCATAACTTTAAAACACAGTAGTTTTACGAAAATCGCCTTTTTTAAAATCAACCCAGTGTAGCACTGAACCCGATCATATCGCTATTTACCTGATTTCGTGCGCGCGGTGGCAGAAAACGTGGTAACAGACAGACGGACAGACACACTTACAGGACAACTACCGTAACCCTCGCTGCGCATGCGTGCCGAGGGTTAATAAAACCATGCACTGTAGACAGGATATACCCATCTCCATTGCTGAAGAATTAGGAATGCTGCACTGACATATTAGCCTGATAGGGCCCTGAATGCATAGGACGGAGATTGCACATCTGAAGGCTTACTAATAATGTTAGCACATGTATTGTAGGAAATTAGGAATTAATTCACAAAGGAGCATGGAAGGTCAGCTTATAGTGGTGTCTAATGGAGCTCTGTGAAAGCTTACACAGGGACATCTGTTCTACAGATCACAACATAAAAGAGTGCCGTGTGGGTGTCCCATATGCAGTCATATTATTATGTACACAGTGATTTGGTTTGAGAGGTAGTGAGCTTTCTTGAAAGGTGGTGCTTTTTGTGGAGAGGTAGTGCGGGTACCTACGTGCACTGCGCATGTGCAAACAGATAAGCAAATACCTGTCATACGCGACGTCGTCCAGCTGCTCTACTAATACTTGAGCACTTTGAGCAGGTCCAGGCATGGCCAATGCTTCACAAGGCGAGCTACACAGCGTCGCTGCGTGCCGCAGGTAGATAGCTGCCTCATGTTGTTTGCTTCATGCACAGTGTTCGGGCACACTGCGTGTGTATACACATGCACGTAGGTCCTCGCACTACCTCTCAGCAAAAAGTACCTCGCACACCACCTTGAAAAACGCAAACTACCTTACCACGTCACTCTCCGTACAAAAAACACCACACCCCTCACGAAGGCGCACCACCCCTCCGTCACAGTACACCTCTCACGTCACACACCACCACGTCTTGATGAAAATATCCTCTTCCTATCCAGTCGCTTATTTTGGCGGTTATCACTTCCCATGTGGTTCTTCGGGGCTATTAAGAACTAGGTGGTTTCTTGACATGCCACAAAAACATACTCTATTATTGCAGTAAAATTGAACATTATAGTTTGTTGTTTCTAAGTAGTAAAAGGTGACCAACTAGTTTTAATTTCCCTGGCTGTTGCATTAACAACCCAAAGAAGAAAACATGGCAGGCACAGAAACATGAGCCAAGGGCAGTCTCGAGGGACCATGTGCAGCTGCCAAGAAATGCATTATATTGTGTACTACATTCCTTTATTATAGCTAGAGTGGGACTTCCTTGTTAATTCCTAGAAACTGCTAGAAATGTTGGTATTATTATAATAGCTGCCAGCAATGGTAATTTGAAGGGGGATACACTGCATGTAAAAAACGTAGAAAGGCAAAGGCACAACGAACAAATCAACTACATCCAGGACAGCTCTTGTTTTAAGAGCATTTAAAGCAGTCCTTGTACAAAACTAATCTACCACCATAAAGTTTGAGAGAATCATAATAAAAGAAGTGGTAACTTAGAAGAGATTAGTACTTGTGTCATCTAGCAATGTGCCACTCATTCTCAGGCAACTAATTTAAGAGCTTCAAAGTGCAGTGTATATTATTATAAGCCTACCTGAAGTTCCAGTGATTATTGTGATTCATTAACTCCTCATTACCCATCCATCTGAGCACTGACAATCGCAACGAATAACTGTCTTGAAAAATTGTCTTCTTTTAACTACTGCCCCAGTAGCTACCTGGTATTGAATGGCTTCTCTTTGAGGACACAGGAGTTCGGAAGCTGCTTTTGTTTTTGCGTGCGCGCTTTTGTGGTACCACTACGAATGGGACGTTTCCTACACTAGTCAGTTATCAATAGTGTATTATATACCTGGGAAGACTGTAGCTAGCTCGTGTCAGACTCTCCGCGACCGGGAGACCGCGAGTAAACGGTATACTACCCAGCCTATCAATTAGCCCATCAATTAGCGGCACCGCGCTTGCGCAGTTCCCCGAGGGTTTGCACTTTATAATCATATACACCCCTATGCCATGGGAACCACGTTGAACCACGTGCCTACATGTACATAGTGCTTGTGGGATCTGTTTCCCTGTGCTGTATATATAGAATGCTTGGACAGGAAGGAGACCCGTACAACAAGAGAGAGGAAGAGGAGGGCCGAGGATCAGAGCTGAGGATAAGGGTGAAGAGAGAGGAGGGGTGAAATGAGAGGATGTTAGAATAAAATGGGTTTGAATCACTATTTAATGTTAGACAATGTCTGAGTAAAGCAGCAGCCATCGCGGTATATAGAATGTAAGAATTATCAGCTCCTAAGTGACTCTCTTCCACCTCCATGTGAGATGGTGTTATTGGCCCCGGCTGTTGATATCTGATGTGCTGAAGATGATGGTTGTCTGGCTTAAGAAGAAGAAGATGAAGAATATGATGATGACACAGGGATTGTGAAATCGCGTAGGAGCGCATCCTTGTCTTTGGGGGTATGTGTAGCTAGATAAAATATCCGGACCCGGATATTCCACACCCGGATATTCCCACTAAGAGTATACTATCCTCACGGATAGTACTATCCCCCCGGATAAAAAATATTCGGGGGATAAAATACTGTGTCACCGGTGTTCGCTCATTAACCGTCGGTGCACATGCACAGCGAGGGGGTCGTGTGTGTGTGTGTGTGTGTGCCGATTTTGCGTTCTAAAGGTTTTAGCGTGAAAACCAAGTGAACAAGCCAGCAGCACAGGATTCCGGCTCGACCGGGTCCGCTTGCTCGAAGACACAATGAAGGGCGTGTATCGACTCACTCTACTACTACTGTAGCTAGCCCCGTGTCTGACTCTCCGCGAGCTACTAGCGATCGCTATTAGACCAGTCCGTATATATATTTGCGGTATATACCGCGTGTGCGCCAGTTCGCCGAGGGTTTGCACTCAGTATATACACCACTATAGCTACTGGCATATTTATAGCTATTACTCCAATAAACAATGAAAGGCACTGAAGTGCAAACCCTCGGCGCAGTGATAATAGTGAACACACACGCACAATTATACTAGGAATGCGCACACGCATAATATTTTGCCTCGCGCCTGCCAGCTGCCAGCCAATGCGTAAACAGTCCGACTGAGGCCGCTCGTGCGCGCGCTATACGGACTGCGCACGAAGCCGGACTTCCTACGAATCTGCGCGCACGGCGGAAGCTATATAGACTTTCTAAGAATTACGGAAGTTACACTTCCTTTTGATGACTAATTTACATTCCTAAGCGTGACTAATTACGTACGTGCGAGAATACAACCCGGAGTAGTTGCCTCGCGCTAATGCGCTCGGCAATAAAGTAATGGGTGGGGCAATGGTACCACCAGATCTGGTAGAATTGTTGTATATACTTACTGGTGCTGTATTTAGGTTCATAGATAAGATTATTCTTTCCTCCCAAGTCTAACCTAGTGAGCTACAATGCATACCTACTGAACTCAACCGTCTTCTCAGTCTAGTCTCACAGAGAAATGAGGGAAAACAAAATGACTGTTGGCCACGTGGTCCCAATCAGCGTGCGCCGCCTGCCGCCTCGGAGTCGCGTGCGTTTTAGTGTATACACACATGGGCGTTGAGCAGTGTAGCACTGAACCCGATCATATCGCTATTTACCTGATTTTTCGTGCGCGCGGTGGCAAAAAACGTGGTAACAGACAGACGGACAGACAGACAGACAACTGACAGACACACTTACGGGACAACTAACGTAACCCTCGCTGCGCATGCGCGCCGAGGGTAAACCTACTGGAACTGATGGCGCTTGCTCTGCGTACCTTGGAGATACTGCTGGGAGACGTCGATTCCATAGATTCCCGAATGCAATCTACTAGTGTAGCTAGCCCGTGTCAGCTAGCGGGAGATAACGAGTAACAGCATAATACTGTCGTAGCCCATCGGTACTTACCGCGCATGCGCAGTGCGACGAGGGTTCGCTCTTTATAGTGAAACGAAAAATGGGTGCTAGCTACCTCTTTAGTGAGATCGTGTCTGATTAGCCGTAAGTAAAAAAAATCAACTTTCTCTCCCATCCAACAAATCTAGCTACACCTGTAACAGAGAATCACTGTGGGCTCCAGGATAATATCTCACCCAATTGTTAACTTGCTAACAAAGAAGAAATTTGTTGCCTCGCCTTAATAAGCCAAAACCCCGGGATTTCTAGACGTGCGGCTTGTAATTCCACAAGTGGAAAAATCTTTTCTTCAAAATGAAGGGGGGATATAGGGATGGCTTGAAGCACCAATAAGGAAGAAACAAGGGGTCATTACACAGCAAAGATGCACAAAGCTACATGACACCATCCCTATATCTTTGTCTCATATTAAACTTTACTCGCGAACTACATATAACACAAGATATAGGGATGGTGTCATGTAGCTTTGTGCATCTTTGCTGTGTAATGACCCATTGTTCCTTCCTTTTTGGTGCTTCAAGCCATCCCTATATCCCCCTTTCATTTTGATTTTTCCACTTGTTTCCACTATTTTTCATGCCTTTGACAACACTGCATTTTCAATCACTCTGATGTTCATGGGTGTTGCAGAGATAACTGTTGAAAGCAGAAGCTAATGGGCTGCTCCTACCTGAAGCAGGGTGTATGCGTAGTGCCTCCAACAACGATGCAATTAGGTTGTGGCACATATATATGGTGGGGTGGTTTCATAGGCAGGCTTCAATAATCAGACTACAATGATAGCTATAACCTGGGGGACAAACAATGAAGGCGCTACAAGGCCCGCGTAACACGGCGCACACTGCCAAGTTGCTCCTCGTATAAATCAACAGCAAAACGCAAGCTAGCCAGTTAAAAATGTGTATACTGACTTACAGAAGGCACTGGAGGATAAGAGTCCCTCTGCAGGCATCCTGGCTTAGTCTCGTATACCTGGTTCACGCACGAGCGAGACTATAATGCGCGGGATCCGGAAACGCCCTCCTCGGCGCGCGCATGCGGCTCACTGATGCTGAGTTAGCAGCAAATGGCGCTGTCCAGTGACTACCGTTGAAGAGCTCAACGATCTACAGTACCGTAGTGACTTTCGGCAAGAAACAAGCGATCGCTTGATATGCGTGCACATTTCCGGTAAATTTGGAGACGTTCTGTGAAAAAATCAACGCTTCAACTGCTTCCGGTAAGGAGCCAGCGGGTCTGAAGAAGAAGAAGAAGAAGAAGAAGAAGAAGATGAAGAATATGATGATAGAGCGTCTACCGACGCTCTGATAATCTCGGCGTCGACTGCTGCAGCTTTATGTGCGCCTCTTCGTATACGTCCGTAAATCTTGCGTGTGTCCGATGGTCGAGCTTACGCATGCGCACTGCGTTTTAACCCTATTCGAACCTGCAATTCGATGGGGTTACTCTTTGGACAACTCATCTCTCGTTTGAAGCTCGCCACCAGTCCATCGGAGAGGGAGGGTGAGCTCTTTTGCCTGTTTTCTTTGGCTACTACTTCGTTATACACATTGTGAACTGTTCCCAGGCAGACTCCTAAATTTGGCCTTCACGCCCTTTATGGAGCTATGTATTTTGCGTGCAATTTTTCTTGTTTTATCCTCAAGAGATCCTGTTTGCATCTGTTGCGTCACGACATGTTTTCACATGCCAACAGCTGGGTGAGATTTTTCATTCTCTATCTGGCTGGTAGAGCTGAATATGCCACGGTCTATCACTGTATTCCAGGTATTATACTGATGCACTTGAAGTATTCTTCTGAGCGAGAGGCTCTAGCAGCATTGCTTGCCCCACAGGTTAGCATTGAAGTCACAATGAAGGGCGTGTATCGACTCCCGCATGCTATCTATCTACTACTGTAGCTAGCCCGTGTCAGACTCTCCGCGAGCTACTAGTGGGAGATCACGGGTAAACGCAGACAGCCCATCAATTAGAGGTACAGCGCATGCCCAGTTCGCTGAGGGTTTGAACTTTTCTGCAGCGGAGCTTGACGAATCCTCCAGGCTTATTGTGGGTTTGTGTATAGCAAAGGGAGGCAGGTTTGATAAGCAGAATATCTTGGACGGGTTGTGTGAACAAATGTGGTGTAGCACTCTTTTTCAAATGATCCTGTTGTTCATATATATGTACATGTGTCAACTACGAGGCAAAGGCACAACAAACAAGTCAACTACGACAGCTTTTTGCATACTTATTCTCTTTTCATGCAGATTGTTGATGCAGAGAATGCAGTGTGTCATCTCCTGCCATTTATTGCTGGAGAGAACCACTGTGTCAGACAGAGGATACTAGATACTGTCACTTCATGTAGCTAGCTAGCGTAATTTTGTCTTATTTGGTATTTTTACGTCGTCTAGCTAATGCGCAGTTGTCACGCGCTGTACCATTACGCATGCTGAGCGTTCGTATCTCTCTACCCTAGTTCTAGTTAGACGATGAAACAGACTTTCGTCGCCAGCGCTGGCGTGCCCTGTGACAAAAATGGAATCCCAACTACGAAGGCGTGGTCTCTTTGGTGGCGGAGTGTGAGTTTGAACTTTGCACTGCTAGCCAAGGTTTCCTTTCAGGTTTCCTACACGTATGCGGGGCCGCCTCAGTGTCCGTCCGGTATGGCTCGGGGAGTCTCGCCTCGACGATTGTCCGTGTAGCATAACTAAGTATGACTTCGTCAAGCGAGCCGAGCCATCTGCGGAGGTCGGCACGACACATCATCGCGGGAGGAAGCGCTGGTATCTCTATCCGTAGCCATCTGCTATGATCTCTGATTGTGTGTCCCAGGTTTTGTGGAGGTGTGCTGCATGCAGCCAATTGACGTGGTAAAGACCAGGTTAGTTCCTTAGTACTTGCTGAGGGACTTGAAATCATGTGTGTGTGATGCCAGGTTTCAGATCCAGGGAGTTACAAGTGATCCGTCTCGCTACACCTCCATCCTTGACTGCATCACTAGAATGATCAGAAATGAAGGGTATATATTAAGCTGTTGCACCTAGCTTCATGTGCGTACAAAATTAATGGTACGCTATCTTATACGCACTGTATCCGTAATTACAGATTCTTCTCTCTGTATAAGGGGATTCTACCACCAGTAGTGGCTGACACTCCGAAGAGAGCTGCAAAAGTAAACTCTGTAGCTACATAGCTATGCTTACCACTCTTGAGAAATATATTTTCTCCTCAGTTTTTGGTGTTTGAGTCCTCCAAGAGCGCTTGTGCGTCAGTCAATTTCACAGGACCCTGGGTAACGATTAGATAATATATTATAGCTACTGAGACTTGCTCACTCGTGTCTGGTTTACATGCAGTCGTTGGTGACTGCAGGACTGGCAAGTGGGACGGTAGAAGGAGCAATCATAGCACCTTTCGAGAGGGTTAAAGTGTACATTCAGGTCCAGAGACAACGAATGTCGGAAGTACGTGATCATCCTTTAGGGCCGGGCATGTTTGAAATTTGTATATATTGCGAGCTCTAATGTCATGTTTGTTGTGCTTAAGTCGGTTTTAGCTGCCACACTTTGCTTTGAGTGAGTCCTCTGAAGAGTACGTAGCTATATACTCCTCACGGTATTGTGTGTATTCTTTGAGCCCATGTGCACACGTTGATTGATATGCGTGCCAAATGACTTGTAGCTGGATTTCTAGTCGTTGTGGCCAGTGTCCTTGATTCTAAGCACAGTGACGCCGTTGGTGATAGTTTAACCGCCTTTCAAACTTGTTTATGCACCTATATCAAGAGATGTGGCCACTTTCTATAGTGCGGACGACAATAACAGACATACAGACCATTGAAAACACATCCCCTTGCGTGTGCATGTGCGCGGGGTAAATACTGTAAACATGTAGCTTCCCCATGATTCTTGAAGGTAGATTGTAAATTGTAAATCATTATTGCAATGCCAAGGTAACTAAACTAAGACTTGTGCTGCTAACTGCCAGTGTGACAGCGGTTGCAAAGAGGTAGCTACATAGGTGAATACAATGTGGCTATATACGGGGACAGGGTGTGAAAAATGTAACTATCTATCTCTGTGTATAATGAGGGACATCCTTGTTTACCCTAAATTCTATGGTCCACTTTACCACTCTTCAAATTGTGGACCGTACCATTGTGCCATAATGGTGAAACACTATAGCTAAGTGCTGTAAAAATTCCCAAAACGCTTGTTCCAGCGTTTGTACTAACTTAAGGCTCCACTGCACTGACAGATGCCGAACACTTGGCTGGTGGCGAGGGAAATAATCAAACGAGATGGGTGGGGCACCAGGGGACTGACTAAAGGTTTTCATGCAACAGTCTTGAGGAATGCTATGTTCAATGCTGTCTACTTTGGCTCCTATTACAACATGAAATACCTCCTCATACCACCAGAGGTATAGTTACTGTACAGGTATATACTTACATTATGTGGTGTGTGGGTGCGCAGCTTTTAGCAGATGGACAAATTTGCTGACCCATAAGGTATATTCTATGTGAAAACAGGGTTTTCCACCACAGCTATCTCAGCTCATTCACCTAGCATAGCTTATGCCTACCATGATGTCCACGCTTCTTCTTCGGAACTGCCGCGGTTTCAGAGAAACACATGGGACCAGACAGACAGACAGACAGACAGACAGACAGACTGGTGTACACACACACACACACACGCACACACACACACAGCGACATGCACATAAGCGAGTGAAATATCAGCCTCACTGATCGGTGTTAACATCCTAGCTATATTTGCCGAGCGCGTTAGCGTGAGGCAACTACTCCGGGTTGTATTCTCGCGATATGCGTACGTACGTACGTGTCCGTCACGCTTAAGAATGTCAATTAGTCACACTTAGGGAATGTCACGCTTAAGAATGTCAATTAGTCACACTTAGCAATGTCAATTAGTCACACTTCGGAATGTCAACTTCCGTCATTCGTAGGAGTTTACGCATTGGCTGGCAGGCGCGAGGCAAATGATGCGTGTGCGCATTCCTAGTATAGCATAAGTGTATAGGAGGACTACCTTTATGCTGCCCCCATAAAAATGCACGCATATTGTACCTGGGATATTATAGTTCATAGCATTTTGTTGATGCCAAATGTAACGCAAGGCAGGATCCCGGAGGATCCTGTAATGGCTAGCATGTCTCAGAGCATCAGCCACTCTTCATCCACAGAAACAAGACTCAATTCCACTGAGACTGTGTCTTGGGTTCACAGCTGGAGCTCTGTCCAGTCTGGGGAACCTCCCAGTGGACGTGGCCAAGAGCAGGATCCAGGCTTCTCAATCCCCCAAGTACACCAGAACCTTCCCCACTATCCTCACCGTCTGGAGGGAGGAAGGGTGAGTCTACGGTGACCCAGTAGTGCAATTTTCACCTGTCGATTTATTGTAGTCTGTCGATTTTCGTTTTCATATTTGTCCTTCAATTTTAGTCCTTCGATTTTCGTCTGTTGATTGCCGTAGGCGTGGTTTGAAGGGTGAGTAACTAGTAGCGCCAACAGCAACAGCAAACTAAACCAAACCAACTTCCTTTCACAGTACAATAGACCATGGAACAGTCCGAAGTTCAGTGGCAATGCCTGCACGGGGTATGTAGGCTACGTCACAGTTAGAGACAGAGATTGTCTCAAACACCTGAGACATTATTGAGATGTCTCGCGCACTCTGCCTAAATTCGGCCACGCCTTCTGCAAACAACAGACGAAAATTGAAGGACGAAAAAATGTAATACCTCAACAGCCAGCTTTACCGCCATCCCTCCTCATTCTTCAACAGAAGGAGGGGGTTGTCCCCGTGCCAGTTTTATAAGACTGTGCATGTGCTAAGTGCTGCATCGGCTGCGCCTGCACTGCCAGCTACTTCCTTATTATAGCGCCTCATTCAGGGGGAGGCGGGTTTGGGCTGTTTACCCACTGCCTGCATGAAGCTCCACATGAACTACTTATAAATGAGGACAAAATGAGAACGAAAATTGAAAGGACAAAAACGACAGACTAAATGAAAATGAAAACACAGATGAAATTGCAATTGGGCCACCGTAGTCTGAATACATGAATAATTCTCAGTAGCTATGGGGTTTATAATTATTCTGGCCATGTAGTTTCAAAAATGTGATCTTTATACCGGATCAGATATAACATATGTGCATAACTTTCACAGGTTTTTAGGCTTTATACAAAGGTCTTTTACCAAAGATTATTCGATTTGGGGCAAGGTTTGTGATTATGCTCTACTATGATTATTCCTTGAGATTTCTCTTTTGTGCCTTTCAGGTGGTGCAATTATGTTGTTGGTGTATGAACAGGCTTCAAACTATCTAGAAACAGAGTGGGGACTTTGAGGTTTTAATCTTTTTCTGTACAAAACAACACTCCTCTTCCAGCAAACAGACCAGTTCGCCGCACTTCATGTGTTGTGCAAACCCTCGGCGAAGTGCGCATGCGCGGTACCGCTAATGGATGGGCTGGGTTATGGCGTTTACTCGCGTCTCCCGCTAGTAGCTTGCGGAGATCTGACACTGATAGCTACAGTAGTAGATAGCATGCGGGAGGCCTTTCGCTGTGGCTTCTTGCGCCTCCAAGGTACACAGAGCAAGCGGATCAGGTCGAGGTGAGCCATTAATTTGATCTCGCGTCTAATACACGCATGCGCCACCGCGTATTGATGGGTTGGGCCACCACGCAACTGTACGCGTCGCACGCAGTGCAGTCCGTTCAGCAAATCGCATTTTTTCTAGCCATGTATATAGCGCTAACGCTGTTGGTATCGCGCATAAGCCGCTCGTAGCCTGTAGTGCGAGTAATAGTCGTAGACAGACAGAGAGACAGGCACACAGAACACAGAACGACTACTGTAACCCTGCAAAAACCCTTGGCGAACTTGAGGGCAGTGTCACTGCTGAGGGAGAGATTAAGCTCCACAGGTAGTGGTCACCCACATTATCTCCAGACTGAGAGATAGGGTCGAGCTCCCAGCACATTGAACTGAATATCGTGAAGAGTGTATCCCCATCAGAACTGCATAAATATTTGACCAGGAGGAGACATGTATGTGTCTAAGTTCTGGATTGTAACAAAGTATGTGAACTTGCTCTTGACTTTCAACACTTGTCTTGAACACTTGTCTTGAACATACTACAGTTGACCGATAAAGTGGTGGCCGTCATAGCCCCAGACTACCAGCTGACTGAGTGGTGCAACTATGAGCTCAAGCACGTGCTGCAGCAGTCGTCAATGGGAGGGGCAGGACTACTTATCCCCATTCTGTGTGGTGGGTGCAGAGAACTCCCGTCCACCATCTCAACCCTCCATCCCCTCTCTCTGGAGGACCCCAACTGGACACACAAACACAGGATCGCACTCCGAAGACAACACACACACCATCTTGTGATGTGCACCACCTTTGTTTTTTTATTTGTCATGTTTGCGTTTTGCCATTATTAGTTGAGGTCAGCAAATTCTTTGCCAAGGAATTTGCACTGATTCGTCTCATGGGATATTGTATGAGTTCTACTAATACCACCCTTACCATGTAGCTATATAAGTAGCTAAACAATGTATATATCTGCAGCAATTTATTTCTGTCTCATGGGATTTGCATGGTGGGCGAGGCTGGCAAGAGTGAAGGGCAATGTAATTTTTGGCAAGTGGGAGTGAGAGAGCTGTGTGTTCCACTGCACCTCATATGCACTATATAGGTCCTCCCGGTCTTGTCTCCTTGCTTTAATACATAGCTATGTATGTTTCTAAGTTCTGGATTGTCGCGAAGTACGTGAACTTGCTCTTGACTTTCAACACTTGTCTTGAACATTATTCTATGCATGCGGTTCCTTTGAATGACACTGTTTATCCAGTTTGCACTTCAAAGGCAATGAATTACTTAATCTTGGTAAGGGAAACTATTGCGAAGTTTAATCTTCAGAAATGCTCATAATAACATGATAATTATACTGTATAATATTATAGTAGGTAAATGACAAGTGAGTATCTCAGTTTCAATGTTCAATGAATTTTTCTCCCGTTAGAAAGGGAAAAGTTTGCCCGACCTTTAAAGGATTTTGACATTTTAATTACATTACGTGTTGCAGTGAAATAGTAGGTGTCTTCCTCTTTTGTCTGCAAATGAAGATAAAATGAATCTGGACTGCCACAGTAATTAAATTCTTGATGGTAGGCATTTGTTTCTGTTGAACGCATACTCTGCAGAAAGATAAATGCACAATCACTTGTTAGCAGGAGCAAGCTAACTGTTGAGCTACAGCTAGCATATTCACAGAATTAACAGTAACTACTTTTAAAGTGGAGTGGCTAGGTATCTGTGACCTGTTGCCAGAAAGAGACATGCAATGTAGAGCGTCACACAAACTGTAGTATACTTGTCATGTCGTCATCTATGTTCAGGTGCACGACAGTTGGCCAAAACATGGTCGACCATCCCAGCTCTAGATGACACGTGTAAAGTTTATTAGATTCTGTTCCATATTGTTATGTTCAATTTGTATTGGCGGATCTTACAAACTTGTAAATTCTTTACCCAAATCTAAGTATGAAAATGTGCAATTTTTCACACACGCATTCTCTCGCCAATAAAACTTGAGAGTCCCTCTCTCCCCATGCGAGGCCTGTGAGACCAGCCCATATGTGTATTAGCTACCTCCATGAATTGCGGTTCCATGAGTTTATTTTCCTTTTCTTCAACTGTTAAAATTGTTTTCCCCAGCTTTATCTGCACTTGACCTTGACCATTACTTGGAGTTGAAACATCAAAACAGTCACCTATATTACGAAAGAAAAACTTGAGATACAGGTGAATAAGAATATTATGCAGAGTATTGCAATTACGTACAGTTTTAGAAATTACTATGTGTAGTGTGGGTCACTATTCATGCAATTGATGTTGTGGAATTTAACTGGAATTTGTTGTCCACATAGGCCATGTTTAGACATGCACAGTTGGTGCTCTTGTTTTGCATGGGATTGGAATTGCAAGGTAAACTATTATGGCGGACCCCATAAGCCAAATGTGCTCAAACTCCTAACAAAGCAGTGTGCTGTTTAGTTAACCCTCCTGTGCATGCGTACTAAAAAATGATACTCAAGTGGCAGCCATAGCACTGGGGCCATCGACCACACACCCAGGGCAATGGGCGGAACATTTAACAAATGAACACTCACCAAATGAACTACACTCATACAGGTGTCTGTCTCACCTCCCAGACACCTCAACTCACCCTTCCACCAGTGACACCCTGAAGCTCCGCCAGACACATTCTGAGACTGGGACTGTTGAACGCTTGGATTATCACCGTATAACCTAACCTTTTTAGCTCCCAAACATCTAAAATAAAACTCTTAAAAAGATCAAGCAGAGAACCAAATTTATCCTCCCACAGCTCACTACCAAAATAAAGGATGCCTTCCTGAACTATCGAATGACTGGAAATGCTCAAACCCATCCCCAAGCTTCCCCTGCAGGGCAAGAAATTGCTCCTATAATATGCTGGACACTCCCACAACACATGACTCACACTTTCATCACACATCAGGCACTCCTTCCTCTCCTCCTTCCCCCTATGCCTACCAAGCTCCTAATTTAGCCCATGTGTGCCTGACCTGAACTTAAACATTAATCTAGACTCAGCATCACTTGCCCCATGCAAATACTTCTTGAATTCTACCACCTTGTTAAACGTCTTATACAACGACAGCTTTACTTTGCTATTTAACCCCTCTTTAAACTCCCTCTCATTGATACTGTCCCCTACTATAGACAGTTTTGAATATCACGCAACCACTCTTCCTTATCAAGACCTAATGATGAAAAGAGATCATCAATGACCTTACTCCGGCACTTCCTCTGCCTGCCTCTTCGTGGTTTAAAATTCCATTCCTGATTAAAAAGCTTCTTCAAATATCTATTGTCTGGCATTGCAGCTACCTTATACCATCACTTCAACTTATTCTTATCCATACGCTCTTGTAATGTATCAATCCCCATATCCCCCATATGAAGAATATGCTCCCTCCCTCCATTTCCAAGCACCATCCACTGGCTCCGTAGAGAACACCATCACTGCACTCTTACTCACATTAGCCTTTAGCCTTTAGCCTCCATTTCCGACAGTAAGCATGCACCACATCTATAAGCATCTGCATCTGATCCTTAGACTCGCTAACACCAACAAAATCATCTGCAAACAAAGTCCTCCAAGTCTCCCGCCACTACTTAAATCAATCCCAATCTCAGATTCCTCTACCTCCCTCAACAACCCATTGATAAACACAGATAACAAAATTAGTGATTAGCTACATCCCTGTGCTACCCTTTGCTCCACACACATGCATACTAAGGCTTTACAATGTTCTGCCCAGATGCCTGACGACCTGCATTATTGCCTGGCCACTAGTTGATACAAATAAAGTTCTCACAGAGCTAGCTGGCTATAAGTTACTGTTTCTCACTGACCAATGTTGGCTTTAAAGAGAAACTGCTGGTAGATTGTGAAGTGATTGTAAGGCTATATACACAGAGCTTTAGCACGCAATATGAAAAATATCAAGTTTATAAGATAAGCCATCTAACCAGGCACTCCAGTTGTATGTCAGGACAATGGTTGTGCATCAGGATGAAAATTACAAAGATACTGTAACAACTAACCTTTTGCTCTTTTGTAACGCCACTGATTTCCAGACACATATGTAAATCCCAAAGTACCACAGCCACTAGTATCCACTTGAATATAATATCCACCCACTTCATTTTTCTTCCACCGTCTAGGATGAAAAATCAATCGGTAATGTTATAGTTTGCACAATGGAATTGTATAATGAAGAAAATGCTTGCGTCACAGATAATTTTGTCAAGTATATGTTGTGGTTTGTTGCAGTGATACCTTGGGTTAAATTTTCAGGGTAGCTAATAGTAAGGGGTTGATATCTTATTAATGCCTAAAATCTAAGATAATTACAGCTAAACAGCTCTGAACAACATTGTTATACACTAAACACTTCTGAATAAGGACCTCTCTTGGGCTATAATACGCTGTTACTATATAGGCATAGAGTCTGAGTTTTTCTGCCACAGTAGAGGTGATATATAGCAAAGGTTGGCTAGCCCTATACAAACTGAATTGAAAACTGCCAAAACTTAAGGTACAGTATTAAAGCAAGTGAATTTATTATCATTTGCTAAACTCTCACTTGGGAAACCAGGAAAACTAACTAAACTAACTATAATAAAAATGTGAATGTGCATTTCTTGCTTGGCTATAATACCTGTTTAGACCGTAGGCTAACGTAGACAAATTGTTTTGCCTGAAGTAGCCATTAAATGAAGTGTAAGGTGGAGGTGAGCATCAATTCCCAGATATTTTTGGTGTTTTCTCTACGCCGGGACCGGGACAGCGCTATAGTTGTACATGATTTCGGAGCTTTCCCACTATTCCAGTAAGGTTGCCAACCATGTATCAGTGCAGATCTAGAGTGACTCGGTATGAGATTGTCACAAGAAGTCTAGAAAGACCAAGCTACAGCCTTCTGTGATTAGCTTTGGATGATGTGAGCATGCTAGCAAGTGAGGAAGACCTTACGCTGTGACTATGACATGTTTTCGCTCAACTGGATGCTTAGCATGTTAGATCCTTTTCCCAAACAAACATTAGTGGGTGGTTTTTGTGCACTCGTCTTGTGAAATGCGTGTGTCAGACACACACGTTCCTTATGTGCTTCACACGTCAGTAGTTTTTCATTATGCAATTGTTTCCTGCAAAAATTCCAAAATGTCTCCTTCCTCATACTCCACAACGAAAAGTAAATGACTTAAAAAATTTATTTCAGATATTTTGCTATGGTTGCAAGGTATTGGTCGTCGTGCAGGACCAGAAAAGATCCGGAATCGCTGATTAACCAAACCAGCATAAAACACATACTCATAGAGCATCTACAGGATAAAAAAACAAAGTTAACTCTATCACATGGTTATGGTGACACTAAACTATGTGTGCATAACATGAAGTATTGTTATTTGCATATAAGTTGACTATTATAATACATAATTATGCAAAAAACGTTAGCCTTTTTTTGTATGGTGGATCAAATGAAATTATGAACTGTGCCACACTGTCATTGAAGGTCAATGGATGCTATGATGTAGCTTATACACTGCATATAATACCTTGGTTGAACAGGACATAATATCGGTATTGTATGTGAGCTTTTCTCCATTGGGTAGTTCAAACACAATAGGCATTCCTCCATCTGTATCCACACTTTCAAACTTGGGTTTAAGACTCTCCCGTAACTGTTGTAGAGCCTGCAAATTCAAGAGTAACCCATCAGCTGACAAAATAATGATATATGTGAAAATAATGATAGCTAACAGGTTTATCCAATGATATCTATGTGATTGCAGCAAGTCACACATTCGCTATATTTCATCACCAATCATCCTTATAATAACTCGCGCTATACCTCTAAAATTCCCTGTAGCTATAACCGTCGAATGTCCTCCTAAAGGTAAATGCGAATATGGGGGTGTGACAGGCTCGCACGCTTAAATCACTTTCAACTATGAACTATGTATGCAAAATCAAGCATGGGAAGCAGTTAGTTAATCTACCTAAGAAAGCATTTGTTTTACTTCAGGTGAGGAAGCTGGCCTCTGCTGAGCTTCTGTGCCATGTGAAGTTGGTACGTCTTGATCTGTCTCTACACCCTGTCCCTGCAGTATAATTAGGTGAACTCTTTATTGGTACCATTAGCTACCATTTCTTAGTGGGCAAACCTTAGGAGCAGGGGATGCTTTTGAGCAACAAGAGTCCATGATTGTAATGTCCATGGCTGTCGAGTTATCTGGGGTATGAAGTCCATATTATGTCAAACACCTTGCAGTTAGTAGTCCGGCCAAACGTCAAAGGGAATGAAAATCCACGAGTTGAGTTCACGCAGCTATAATAAATGCCATTGGGCATGCACTGTTGGGCTGAGTGTGGGTTGCAAGATCGCTACCAATTAAACAGTTCGCGCGTTAGTGGGTGTGGCTATCGAACTAATGTCGCATTGTTCTCGGTGCCTATTGCAGGACGCCCTTTTTGATACATCAACAGTCCCCTTGAAAAACCAGCGCTATTTGGTTGAGTTAGGTAGCTATACTCATACATCTATAGGGATAATTTTGTTAATAATGTGGGATTTTCGTAAAAAAGAGGGACAACAACATGGAAGAATGTTTAGAATACAGAGTACTGAATAAAACATCATTTAGATGAATGAGCTCAATTATACTTTACTGTTGCAGAGTTTGCCTTCTTCAAAAGAATAGTGAGAGTATCAAGCTGAAAACACACACTATCGTTATTTATTTTGCAAGATATCAAAGCACACTGAGTAGATTGGTCCATTAGTCAGTTACAATCTTCCTAACGATACTAAAAACTCTTTCTGTTTCAGCATTAATGCCAACAAGCACTTGGAGAGTTTAGAGAGGGTAGGAAATCGTGTTGTAGCTACCACACAAGGTTTTCATTTCCCCGACAAATTGCCAGTAAGAACGCAGTTGTGGTCCTCATGTCCTTCTTTGTCTACATCCGGAATATCTGATTGAGGAGGGAGCTTATAGTCTAGGACCTCCTCTTTGCAGGACATCAAAAAGTTCTGATGGGACTGCAGTGGAGAACGCCTAGCAAGACGCATTACTGCAGTACTACTAAGGTTGCAACGGTTCTCTGATGAGTAAAATGGTCGGCGAGCATAAATAGTAGATTATGTTCCGCAATGAAATTAGCAGAGAACTTCCGCTCGTGTTATCGACTCCTCCACAGGCGATGACCTAAAAAAAGACTTCAAACTCATAGTGCTGCTCGTTGCTTTAAGCATTTGTTGATGCTTCGAGGTTGCAAAATGCTTTCTCACGTCGTATAAACCTCCGTGCCCAGACGTTTATATCGACTCCACACGATTCACACAACGCGAATGCAGGCCCTTTCTTGCTCGGCAAAACGCCGCTATTACACCATTCACTCTGATACTTACATTCACGCTTGGCTTTCTTGGGTGGTCTAGGAATATCCTCCAGCTCCTGTGGTAAGTCACCGCGCTGTTCCATCACGATCACAGACTGGAAAGGGCGTGTGTATATACATGTGTCGATAATGCAATAAAGCCCGCCTGCGCATGCGTCAGTCAAAAGCACTGAAGCTGAAGGCGCGTTGGTAGGCGGGGACAGCGGGACAAAAGAGACTATTAGCGGGACAGTCCCGCCTAAATCGGGACAATTGAGACCTATGTATACTGGCTGCGATTTTTCGTTGGATGAGCAAACGTGATGAAGCATTGCGGTCCAATCAGTTTGCGCAGAGCGCTTCGGCGCCTTGCCCCCAACTAAATGTCCGCTCGTATGCTTCAATGCCCCCGAAAAAGCTATGGTGTGCGGAGGGAGTTCGGCAGACAGGAGTATAATACTGCCACAGTACAGTAATCGGTCAGTAATTTTATAACTCCAAACATTAAGCATACTGCAAGAACTAGAGTGGGTAGTACTAAATGCCCCTCGAGCAGGCATGCGTAGCTCTGCGTATGCCTACGACCAACCTCCAGCTGCAGATTAGCTCATGCAACATACCTGATAGATAAATTCAATTCTTACAAGAGAGCAGGGACAAGGCGCTGTCAAGGAAAGTAGCCAAACTTCACGATATGACTTATGAGAAGGGTGTAACACGGTGGGATTCGAACCAATGCCACTCTGCAGTTTAGGCGAGCACTCTACAAACTGAGCTACCAGGGCCACTCAGTTGGTAGGGGTTCAATCTCAACAAAGTACAACACAATGGGCAAAACCTCAAACCACTGTGCCATGAAACAGTATCAGGTTGAATAGACTATAACATGTAGAAGCTAAAAATGTGACTCTATATAACACGTAGAAGCTAAAAAAAACATGCAAAAATGCAGAGATAATCTTCATGCACTCAGTTATTCACGTGTCTTTTTGTAGGAACAGCTGCAGCTAGCTCAATAACCTTCGGTGAAGTTGTTCTTTAGAGACAGTCAACGAGGGTAGAGACTCTTTTTGCCAGTCAATGATCACTACTTATGTTAGGCTGCCAAACAAACACTGCTCTTCTCACATACTGTGTGTATATACAGTAAGCACACCACACCCAACATGACACAGGTATGTAGTTATGCACACTATGACATTATTGTGTAATTGCCTTACTGGAGATGCACTGGAATAGACTGCAAATCAAATTTGTCACAGGCAATTACAGGCAGATAGTTTGTCAGCTTTCAAAGGCCCCTCATGTAAAGCTAGTATTAATATGAAAAGCACTAAAGTGCAAACCTCGGCGAACTGCGCATGTGCCGGTACCACTAATTGATGGGCCTGGCGTTTTTTATGCCTTTACTCGTGGTATCCCGCTAGTAGCTCGCGGAGGAGTCTGGAACGGGCTAGCTACAGTAGTAATAGCATGTGTCGATGCATGCCCTTCGTTGTGACTTGTTGTGCCTTCAAGACACGGTCGCGGTAAGCCTGTGCTAATTTACATATTGGCTTTGATCACTTGTTTTCACGCCATACTTTAAGTAGCTATACTGTAAAAACTAGAGTGGGCAGCAGAGTAACCTATCAATTATCGGCACCCTCACATTATAGGACGGCCGTGGAGACGTAATGGAAAGTGTTGTATTACTTTTTGTTACATCTGTTGTAGCCATATTATACCAAGCTAATACCATCTAAAAAACCAAGGTGCTGCCTCGAAGCATCCGCCCGTGACACCCGCTAAAACTACGGTGTCCGATGGAGAAATCCATGGCAAATGTTGAAAACCCACTGAACTTCGTTAAAACCTGACCAAGGTTGAGCTGCACTGTTATGCCGAATGCCGCACAGTGATCGCTTTAATTGGGCACAGTGCTATGAATGGTAGATCATGGACATACAAGATGAAGTCTTCTCTTTTTAAACTCACGAAGTTCAGTGGGTTTGCAAAATTTGCCATGGATTTCACCATTGTTCATATATCAATTTCTTAGCTACCAATGAGTCAGCTGTTGCTGGTTGCTTTTCATTCGAAGGTTTGAGTTGTTGAGTTCCACTGTCTACAGCTGGCTTACTATCCCGAAGTATTGCGGGGGCGTTGTCTTGCGAGAAGAACACGGCACTGGGTGAAAACATGTACTATACACGAATCGACTCTTCTAACGTTGAAAGACAGCTAGTTTATAATCGTTCAGCACATTCGTAGCAAAATTCACACCCGCGAAGCGCCAGGGACCTGTCCGATAATTGGAGGATGTTTTTGCGCCAAAAATTACTCCTGCCCTGAAGTCACGGAAAAGCTAACGAAGCTCGTATTTACACGTTAGGTAGAAGGAATGTAGGCCTAGTTGCTGGCCATGATTTGACTTGATTAGCTTGCTGCCTTCTCGAACGCAAGCGCAGTGTCCGATATTTGGTATATCGTCCGATGGTCGGGACCATCGGACACCGTTGTTTTAGCGGGTGTCACGGCCGGCCGGATGCTTCGAGGCAGCACCTTGGTTTTATAGATAGTATTAGCTTAGGTATATGGCTACAAACAGATGTAGCAAAACTACAACACTTTCCATTACGTCTCCACGGCCGTCCGATAATTGATAGGTACTTTAGCTAAGTACTTAAACGCCCTCGAAATGGCATGCGTAGCTCTGAGTATGCCTACGACCAACCCCCAGCTGCAGATTAGGTCATGATAATACTGAAAGATAATCAATTCTTACAAGGAGACAGGGACGAGGCGCTGTCAAGGAAAGTAGCCAAACTCGCGATATGACTTATGACAATGGGTGTTAGTCCTATGCAGTAGAAGAGGCGAGACACACTAATCGTATCATTGATCGCTTGATGTCTTGTGTGTGAGGGTGTGTAGTAGAGTACTACTAGGTGCATACAGTATCCAAACAGATTTTGAATGCTCTATACTACATAAACGTATTAGTGGATTGTTTCTGTGGATGCTATTGAGGTTGTGCTCAATAGACCATAAATATACAAGCAACAAAACCTGATACAAGATGGTATGATAGGAATGTTAATCTAACAAATGAGGCGAAAAAATGTACTATGATATTTATACATGGGGATCAGCCAGTACTACTTGGACATCTGGATTCATAGTCTACAGATACTCCCCGGACCCTGGACCTTGACGCAGAAGTGATACATACATACTTATTAGTTACAGCAGCGTGCTAGAGAACTATGAAGACGTGTTGCGGTTGAGAGAAGGTAATGAACAAGGCGCGTTTGTAGCAAGACACTCACTCGAACTGCTACAACAAATCAGAAGAATCAGCTACATGTACCGTGGGTGGCTAGTATAATTCACCAGGCACTCTCCAACGTGTGGCAACTGTCTAAAGTATGACTGTCGTGCCTTTGATACATTCACATATATAATATTATTCGAACAAAAAGGCTTGTTATGGTGTAACAGTATATTGTGTATATACTTTATATTAACTGCGCAAGTAATATGAAAAGCACTAAAGTGCAAACCCTCGGCGAACAATGCATGCGTTGGCGCTTACATTGAGCGGGCGCTTACACGCAGGCCGTCTTGCTTCGACCCACCGGTCGGTGGCTCATCTAGCATAGCTTGTCTTTGGCCGCTTGCTAGCGTCTGAAGCAACATTCCACCGACCAGTTGTCATTCGAGTAGCTGCTGCGTTTCGTTGGTCCCGAAAGTGTGCACAAACGGCTCACGGTGACCTGTAACTTATTTGCATATTGGCCTTTTCACGGCATAACTTTGGAACGGAAGGTTTTGTCGAAAATCCAATCCAAGAAAAGCCCACGAGAAACTTGTGTGTATCGTTGCTTGCGGATATAAACGGACGCTGAAGCAGCTAGAACGGTAACAGATACACACACAGACAGACAGACACACAAGACAACTACAGTAACCCTTAATTATGCAAACTGGAAAGCGCCGCGCACCGGCCTACTTTTTACTTCCGGCTTCCTGTGTAAATTACGTGCAGGGGATTCCGGTATAAATTTTTCCTGCATGCACGCTTTTTCACCCCCTCATTTCTATACGCCCCTGCATTATCATTATTATTATTGCACCAAACTATAGTAAAGAACAGGCATTTCCCAGCAGTGCGTAGTGAATGCAATCACAGAGATGTGCAGGGTTCCCTACCTGCCAGAGTGCCTCCCGTGCCAGAACTGGATGTGACTGCACTCACACGACCACCTGGAGTATTAATAGGAGACAGACTTTTGCAGTAAAACAGCTATTGCTAACTTGCTCCTCCGCTTGTGATTCATGCCATATAACTAGCATTATAATGCAACCATAAGTGAGATATTGTGACACACACACACACACACACACACACACACACACCAGTCTGCTCCCAAATCTCGGGGCCGGTGGTCTCAATGTGAGCTCAGTGTTGTCAAACTGGTTTGTCCAGACTGCATTCTCCAGAGACTCGGCATAGCGGCGAGCCTTGACCAATCAAATCACAGGGCGAGTAATTTAGACAATTTGTTTATTGCAAGAACATGAGCACTGAATATCATGCCGTGCTGACACACTAAACAATACCACAAGGCAAAGGTACAGCACCAGTTCAACAATACGCATGCATATTAGCTATCTTAAAACGGTGAAGTGAAGGAAATTTTCACTACGTATTTTACACAATGTCCAATAAAATGTCCAAATGGTACGTGTGACCCATTCAATGCAAGTCAAAAGTTGAAAAAACGTGTTTCTTGACACTAGAAATATTTCCGGCTATCTTACAGTGGTGCTCACCTGATGGTCAGGATTGTCAAATGGAACAGCTGGTACTGGTCTCACATCAGCCCCCAGCACCTTGAGGGCATCAATCTTCTCCTGTGTGCCACAGACTTGATTGGAACCTCTGAATAGGGGACTGTCCTTTAGTCAGGAAGTGTCCCTTATTGCCGAGCGCGTTAGCGTTAGTCGGGCGTACGTCAGTACGAACGCCGTCAATTAGTCACGCTTAGGAATGTCAATTAGTCACCAAAAGGAAGTGTAACTTCCGTCATTCGTAGGAAGTCTAGCTACTGAAGATTCGTAGGAAGTCTCGTAGGAAGTCTCGCTTCGCGGTTCGCGCGCAGTCAGTAGAGCGCGCGCACGAGCTGCCTCAGTCGGACATTGGCGCGAGGCGCGTGCGCAATCCTAGTTATGAGGCTATAATTGCCGAGCGCGTTAGAGAGGTAGAAAGGCAAGGCAAGGCAAACAAGTCAACTACACCCAGGACAGCTCTTTCTTTTCAAAGAAAAGAAGAAGAGCTGCCCTGGGTGAGATTCGAACCCATGACACTCTGAAGTTTAGGCGAGCACTCAAGGCAACTCAGTTGGTAGGGGTTCAAATCTTCAATAAAGTACAACACAATGGAAAACCTCAAACCACTGTGCCATGAAACAGTATCAGGTGGAATAGACTATAATATGTATAAGCTAAACACGTGACTCTATATAACATGTAGAAGCTAAAAAACATGCAAAAATGCAGAGATAATCTTCATGCACTTAGTGATTCATGTGTCTTTTTGTGGGAACAGCTGAGCTAGCTCAATCACCTTCGGTGAAGTTGTTCTTTAGAGACAGTCAAGGGGTAAAGACTCTTTGCCAGTCAATGATCACTATATACTTATGTTAGGATACTGTGTGTACATATCGTAAGCACACCACGCCTATAACATGACACAGGTATGTAGCTATGCACACTATGAACTATTGCACTTGTGTAAGTGTATTATACCTTAGTGGAGTGCACTGGGAGTATATAGACAGTAGCACACTATGAACTATCGCATAAGTATATACCTTACTGGAGTGCACTGGGAATAGACAGTAGTACCATATGAACTATCGCATTTGTGTAAGTACCTTACTGGAGTGCACTGGGAATAGACAGTAGTACACTATGAACTATCGCATAAGTATATACCTTACTGGAGTGCACTGGGAATAGACAGTAGTACACTATGAACTATCGCATTTGTGTAAGTGTATTATACCTTACTGGAGTGCACTGGGAGTATATAGACAGTAGCACACTATGAACTATCGCATATGTGTAAGTACCTTACTGGAGTGCACGAGTAGTACCATATGAACTATCGCATTTGTGTAAGTACCTTACTGGAGTGCACTGGGAATAGACAGTAGCACACTATGAACTATCGCATTTGTGTAAGTGTATTATACCTTAGTGGAGTGCACTGGGAGTATATAGACAGTAGCACACTATGAACTATCGCATATGTGTAAGTACCTTACTGGAGTGCACGAGTAGTACCATATGAACTATCGCATTTGTGTAAGTACCTTACTGGAGTGCACTGGGAATAGACAGTAGTACACTATGAACTATCGCATTTGTATAAGTACCTTACTGGAGTGCACTGGGAATAGACAGTAGCACACTATGAACTATCGCATAAGTATATACCTTACTGGAGTGCACTGGGAATAGACAGTAGCACACTATGAACTATCGCATAGTATATACCTTACTGGAGTGCACTGGGAATAGACAGTAGTACCATATGAACTATCGCATTTGTGTAAGTACCTTACTGGAGTGCCATGGGAATAGACAGTAGCACACTATGAACTATCGCATAAGTATATACCTTACTGGAGTGCACTGGGAATAGACAGTAGTACCATATGAACTATCGCATTTGTGTAAGTACCTTACTGGAGTGCACTGGGAATAGACAGTAGTACACTATGAACTATCGCATTTGTATAAGTACCTTACTGGAGTGCACTGGGAATAGACAGTAGCACACTATGAACTATCGCATAAGTATATACCTTACTGGAGTGCACTGGGAATAGACAGTAGCACACTATGAACTATCGCATAAGTATATACCTTACTGGAGTGCACTGGGAATAGACAGTAGTACCATATGAACTATCGCATTTGTGTAAGTACCTTACTGGAGTGCACTGGGAATAGACAGTAGCACACTATGAACTATCGCATAAGTATATACCTTACTGGAGTGCACTGGGAATAGACAGTAGTACCATATGAACTATCGCATTTGTGTAAGTACCTTACTGGAGTGCACTGGGAATAGACAGTAGCACACTATGAACTATCGCATAAGTATATACCTTACTGGAGTGCACTGGGAATAGACAGTAGTACACATATGAACTATCGCATTTGTGTAAGTACCTTACTGGAGTGCACTGGGAATAGACTGTGCAAATCCCATTTTGTCACAGGCAAATTCAGAGGTAGACAGTTTGTCGGCTGTAGACCCCTCATGTAAAGCTAGTATAATATGACAGGACCCCAACCAGATGAGATGTTCAGGTTACATATTATATTCACTGCAGGTAAAAACTAAACACGTGAAAAAAATGCAACATAATCTATTATTATTCATGCAGTCGCAGTGATTGATGGTTAGAACAGATCAGATCAGCAGTCAATGTAATAGAGAAACTGTTTGACAGTCAATAAAATGATCGTCAGTTATGTTGGGAAATGCTCTCTCAGACTGCCTCAGACACTAACCCTCAACTGAGTAGCTATGTGTGCGTCACTATCGACGAGAGGTAAGGCAAATACACTACGCCCAGCACAAAAAAGGTCTGCCCTATGTGAGGGTGGCATTAATTAAAAACCCACGGCGGTATGCGAGCGCCCTCCCAGCTGAGCTGAGCTACGATTACACGCCATACGGCAATATATCTACCGCTGCGCGACACGCATGCGCGGTTTTGCTCACGAGATGCGAGATGCGAGATGGCGCCGCTGCGCGTATATGGTATATAAACATTTGCATGCAGCGTGGTCTTTTAAACTTCACCTTGGGCTTGCCATGTATCCCGTATTGTTCATGATGGTTTTGTCTGGAGTAACTCACCTACTAATGCTTAGTGGTAAGATTCTTGCTATGCTATTGTGTGTAGAGCTATTCCTGCGTCCTTTGTTCTTGTGCTAGGTATCAACCAACCTCTCAGTCTTTATGATAATTATAACTGTTTCAACTCGCCAACTTTGCAAGCCATTTTTAACGAAAATAACTTGCGATTGGCCAACTTCGTAAGGGCTGATTTAACTAAAATAACTTTCTCCCCACTCTACTGGTGTAGCTACAGGAGAGAGTGGGAGTGGTGGACTAGCTGGGTGTGTCGATGGAGAGGTTCAACTAGTGGAAGAGTTTGATGGAGGAGCTGGTGGTAGAGTGGAGTTCTGTCATGCAGGGGAGTGGGGCACAGTCTGTGATCATGACTGGGACGACAATGATGCCAGGGTCGTGTGCAGACAGCTGGGACTACCAACTAAGGGTAATAACAGCCTCTATACTTTATGTTTACAGAAGCTAGAGATATGGTTAGATGTGTATCTGCATGCCAGATCCTTTATTGGCCAGTTATAGCCATTATTCACAGTGACCCCTCCGAAAAAGGGACCTTCTGAATAGAGGACACTTCTTCTATGAAGAAAACTTGATTCTGTCACAGCTATACATAAACTGCCGAATAAGGGATGTCTTACACTGTCGATGTACCTAAGGTATTACTTGTTCGGAGGTATCTCTATTTGTAAATGGGTTACTGTAGTTTGTTGGGTCATGAAAAGTCTCTCTTACTTACAGCTGCACATGCTCTGCCCGGGTTTGGTGGAGGTGGTGGGAGGACACTCATTGACAATTCAGCCTGTGCTGGAGACGAGGAGAGGCTGGAGGACTGCACACACAATGGCATCGGTGTCAACGACTGCCCACTGGACCACTCCCATGATGCCGGTGTATTCTGTGACCCAAGTGAGCTCCCGATAATACTTCTTGAGTGACAATAACTATAATTATATAATTATAATATATAGGGGGGAAAACAACTTCTTGTTCTTAGCTGGATATGTCCAAATCAGATGCCCATAGCCTCCCATAATCTCTCTTACTGAAGTCTACACTCTAAGGCTTTATATGACAGTTGGGAAAACCGTTGTGGTGGTAAGGGACTTGGTTCAAAGTTTTGCTTTTATCCTTCCAAGAATGTATTTGTACTGCTGGTCTGTTCATACTTTTCAGATCCTGATGAGGTTTGCCCAGTTCATGATGATGTCTCCAGTAATGGTGCTGGGGAAGACTGCAGCGCTGTACAGTTTTCGAGGAGCTGCTTGCAAAGGTGTGTGGGAAAGACATGGGATGTGCAGTAACACTGTAGAAGTTCCTCTTTGATAGACCAATTATGAGCATAGTCATGGAATAAAGTGTGGCAATGGGAAAATATGCTCCATTGTGTTACTTGGGTGTTAATTGGGTACTGTTTATTTGCAGGTATGGTAACTGTGTGCCCTACAATGCCCGAGAGATGCCAACCCCTTGCGACGACTTTTACGAGTCAGGAGTGGACTACGTGTACATTCCCTACGAGAGAATTGGCGGGAGTTTCTCAATGTTTATGCGAAACATTGTCAGGTTTGGACCTCAGTTACTAGCTTCCCTGGAGAGCTGCTACGAGACTGCAAGGAGAGTCATTTGCCACTTTTACCTCCCTCCCTGTGGAAACTCGACACACTTTCAGCCCCCCACATCTGTCTGCGGCAACACGTGCCACCAGCTGCGAGATCTCTGTCCCACAGAGTGGGATCGCGTCGTGGAGACTTTCGAACAGAACAGGATAATTCTGGAGGTGGACGGATTTCTGTTCATAGACTGTGAGGATACAGGACAGTACCTGAGCCCACTGCCGTACTGCTGCTCAAAGGCTGGAGTCAATGCTTGTGAGTCACCAGAAGCCATTATTGACTGGCACCTATAGGTTAGGTATAGTGAGGCTTTGAATGGTGTTATTGTGTCTCACCTTTCTCTATGGTCTATATTACATTGCACCTTGTGTACGGTTTCACGTGTCTTTCAGCTGTTACTCGACTGGAGGCTAATGTGGGTTCTGGCAGTAATCCTGGGATGGTGCACTCCAGTGTGGCAGGTGTGGTGGTGTTTCTCGTGGCAGGGGCAGTAGGTATCTCTGCAGTGGTGTTTGCCGTGCTGTATCTCAGAAGACGCAGACAAAAACATGAACTCATCATATCCAATCCTGTACCACGTGGAAGGTGAAACATAATTAGTTTTTCATTTGGGATTGTTCTTCTCTCTCTATACAGAGTGATGGGTAGGGACACTACAGTCCACCGCTACATTGAGCACAGTGAGCTCACTATAGTCACTTTCTGCTTTGATAACTTTACTTGGGGTTTTATTACACAATTACATTAGGTGTCATACTTAGCATTCCAAAATGGTTATTATTATTACCATAGGTATATCAGCAGATATACTCCATGGTGCTAAGCCAAGAGTTGCCTCAGCATATGTCAGGCAAATGGCCGATGACCAACTTCTCATTCCTGGCAGTAACGTTCAGATGATGGGGACCATTGGCCAAGGTTAACGATATTTCTTAGCCTATATACTCCTTACACAGAGCTTATGAGAGGATGGGTGCTGGCATAGAGAATGATTTACTTACTTCAAAGAAAACTGCTTGTTTGTGCAAAATATGTTTTGCCTTTGAATCGTTGTATATATTGTCAGTTGTGTTTCCCTGCCTGCAAATCTGCCATTTTAGTCATGAAAGAAACACATTTCGCCCAAAAGAGTCAAAAGTGTATTGGTTTGAATGCAATATATTATATATAGTTTGGATTATTGTCACTACTCTTGTTCTTTACTAATATATAGGAGAGTTTGGGGTCGTATGTCGTGCTTTCCTTTGTGGGTGGAAAGGGAAAACTGGAGAGATGGTGGCTGTTAAGACACTAAAAGGTTTGAGTGTTGACGTTTCAATTAATTGTGAAAATATGTTTCTCATTACTTGTTGCAATGCTGTCTTTCCTTATGCTGTTTTCTTTTGTGAAATGGGGCTATCAAGGCTATCAAGGGGGGTGAGACATGTCTTACACTCTATATTCAACTGGGTACAATGTACAGCTCAATGCCCACTTTTTCCCTGTAAGTAACAAGATTTGTATAAAAACTTTAGGTTCTCTCAGTCGGAGTGAGTTGATGCTCTGGTGGAGGAGAGTCTCCTGATGTCTCGGTTTGACCACCGCAACGTCATGAAGCTCATCGGAGTCTCCATTGAGAACAACAACACTCTCTACATAGTGATGCCCTTCATGACCCACGGGAGTCTCCTCTCTTACCTGAGGAACCACAGAACCGAGCTTACACTTGACAGTGAGGAGGACGATGACCTGGTGAGATGGAAGAACAGAGGATCACCTCTTATCTTTTCTAAAGAGAAGATTATTGAAGTGTTAATTTCATGGATAGTTATAATTATATAATATTTTTGGGGAGGATTACAGACTGTCAACCTTTTCTTTTGTTGAAGGGTGCAGGGTTGCCTAAAATGTTTAGAAGTGGCGTAATGTTTATCGGGCAGTAAATGTGGACATACCAGCTCCTGCAGAAAAGTTAAGCTCAGGCACGGGACTCAAACCAGTGTACATATTATTCCACTAGGCACTGAGCAACTTAGTATTTTCATCTCCATGCTTGATGTAAGGAGTGAGAGTTCCACTAAAAAAAACAATTTAAGTGTTTGTGTTTTTCCGCAAGCATGTCAACAAATACAGTTACAGCTACGTAAGCATTGGCAATTAGTTTATAATCATTGTGCCTGGCATATTGATCTTTTAGGTGCAGTCCACTGGTAGAAAGTTGCTGTCGATGTGTCTCCAGATTGCTAAGGGAATGGAGTACCTGGTCAGTCAGAAGTTTGTTCATCGAGACCTGGCAGCTAGGAACTGCATGTAAGCTACCTGCAGCACACCGCACATGTAGCTATATATGCACCTTTATGCGGTTTGTAAAACAGCACACTGGCTTTTATGTTCACAATACTTTACCTCACTTGCGAACAAAAACCAATTTGTATGGATCCTACATCTATGTCGGATGGCTTTATTCCGTTCCTTCAACATTCTTTTACGACACTTCTCAACCTGTCTGTGATGTAGGATTGATGAGAGTTTTGTGATCAAGGTGGCTGACTTTGGTCTATCAGAGGACATCTATGCCAGGAACTACTTCAGACAGGGGAGGGGAGCCGAGGAAGGGGAGACTCCCGTGAAATTGCCTGTCAAGTGGATGGCGCTTGAAAGTTTGAACGACGGCATATTCTCAGAGAAAACTGATGTGGTAACTTATGCAACATCACACGTTTTACAATTTCTATCTGTGTATGACCAATTATGTTTGAACTGAACAATTCTTCCTTGTGCAGTGGTCTTTTGGTGTAACGTGCTGGGAGGTAATTTCCCTGGGGAAATCCCCTTATCCTGGGGTCGACCCCTTCACTCTCATAAAGTACCTGGAGAGAGGAGACAGACTGGAGAAACCTTCCAACGCAGCCTGCTCTACTGATGTGTAAGTACACTACATTCTAGTTGATGTCCAGTCAGCTCAATCAAACCACCTGCAAGAGGTTGGGTAGTACACATACTAAAATCTCTCTGTACAAGTCCAGTGGCTACTCAAACGGAGGGAAAGCCCACATAAGCTGCTTTGGATCATGCTATGACATGCAGCCAGTTTTTCTGCAGCATATTATCATAGTTGTAGGCTATCTAAACTTTTACTGAATCATTCTGAACTGTTTACGTTCTGCTAGTGTACATATTTTGTTCACTGCCGAAATGAATCTATTGTTGCTGCAGGTACAACAGTGTAATGATGAAGTGTTGGAGAGAGGACCCTAACCTGAGACCTAAATTTGTGGCACTGAGTGGAGACATCTCAAGACGACTGGAGGAGCTGGCTGGCTACATGGACCTCAAATCTCTACCACTGGAACCCTCTCCCTCTCACCTCACTAACACCGTGGCTAACACTCTGGTCCAGTAGCTTGTCATTGAGGTTCTGGCCATCACTTTCCTGCAGCACCTATACCTATACACATCCACAGTATAAATTTGTGTTGGCAAATAAAATGTACTTTCATGATAGTTTTGAACTGATATAATACAATAGGCGTGCATGAATTACACTGACAATGAGATGGTTAATTGTGGGTGTAGCTATAAACTTTCTAGATAATGTAGTACTTGCACATAAACAACCAGCATAAT